>JASXSY010002140.1:0-274716 GCA_034509805.1 Sipha maydis
AAAATAGCCCGTGCACTTTTTTACACGTTTTAAATGTCAACGTTTTTTAAGATTTAGGGACGTTTTGAACGATGATTCTAGAAAACGAATCAGTTACGTCATTCATATGCAAAATGGAATGTAATGACGTTTTTCGAATGTAAGAACAAAAAATGTGATTAATTACTGTACAATCGATATTAAATAAATACTGGTATTATTATGACGGCGAGTACAAGTAGTTCGATAAATCGCAGTGAGTAGTATCTGTACATGCATAAACGTATCAATCAAATGTATGGTAATAACCCCATTTTATTAAAAAAATAAAGTGCTCAAGAACAATTTTATTTTTATTTCACAGATGCCATTTTTTAATGTATTAAAGATTTTAAACTTTGTGCTGAAAGTTTTGTATTTAATGCTTGACGAAAATTGATTAAGACGGCGCACCGATGTATAAAATAACCCGTAGAGATTTTTGCTATGTAAAAGTTTATCAACGATATGCAATACATTAAATGGTCTGACTCGTCTTTGGTGATTATTTTCGAAATTTAAGTAATGCCAGTGATTTAAGGATTATATTAATTGTATGTTCCTCCTATGTTATGTCAGTACGATAATTTAATTTTGCAAATATATTTTCACTATAAAGTCTTTCTATTATTTCATGTTTTATTTTATAAATTACCGTCATGGTCTTACCTAGTATTTATTGATATAATAAATCCGTAGTTTTGCTGTAATGTTATATAACAAAGGCAAAATAAAAAATAAAAAATAAATAAATACATAGTTACTACATCAATATTAGATAAAGAAGATATGGAATGACAAGGTCTAAACACCTAGATAAAAAATTAATTTTTAAGTACAAAACACATCAAAAACCACTTAACATGAAATAATGAACGATACGATGAAAATAATTTCTAAGTTGAACGATTGAAATCGGTGGATAAGCGTGCAAAACTTTCGTTAATTAATTTTTAATTATTTTGTGTAATTGAATACTTAGTGCTGCATATTTACACTGTATGTTTAATACACGTAATTATGTCTATTGCAATCAAGCTTCAAATTATTTTATAAGAATTTTAAAGTATTTTATTATGCTTGCACAATAATATTTCATAGTATACAGCGTAAAACATTCACAGCTACTCACGAACAAATCATAAGTCGTATTTGGTATAATTTATATACATTAATACTTAACGTAACATAATCTAGTGTTAAGCTCGGGCCTACGTGTTATGTACAAATATTTACAAATATAGTAAATATCTATCTATATATATATACTCGTATGTACATTAAACATTTTAGTAGATACTATTAAAATATAAATAATATAAATAATAAAGGGCCAAAGATAAACAATATTGATTAATACGTATTATTAAACCTGTTGTTTATATTATACATTTTCTGAAGTTATTTACTTAAAATAATATAAATGAACGGTGGATACATATTGTACAGCAAACACTGCAAAAATAGAACAATGAAATTCACTCTTGCACACTAAATACATAAAAAAAAAAAAAATAGATATTTCAAAATCACATTTGTGATTAAAAAATAAATAAATAATTTAGCTATATTACTTTAAATATTCTTTAAAATTTCTAGAACACATCAACTTATAATATACCTATTGCGAGAGACCAAATAATTTGTAGTAACATATACATTGCCTCAGTAGTGAGTTTGGCCAAACTGTTTTTATCAATTCCATTAATTGTATACATTTTATCAATTGCATGGATACTTAATTAATGCTGTTAAATATGTGAAATGTCAAACTGTTTTACGGTCAACAAAAAATTATCTTATTTGATGTATAGTTATACCGGTGTCCCGTCGGTTCAACGCAAAACAATTGGATGCATACAACATTTCGACGCATGCAATTTTGACACATCTCATTTCAATGAATTTCGATTCGAAGCGTTTTATTACATTTTTGAAATGACAAAAAATAAAAAAAATATATTAAAAATATTAGGTAAATGTATATTAGTAAAATAATTAAATTTTGTAAAAATTTAAACAATGACTAAGAGAAATAATCTTAGCGAATATTTTATGTTGCTATGCTGACTTTTGTCTAGTACAACGCGTGATGTTTAACGATACGAATACTATTAAAGATATCTTTATTGAAATTGGTCATTTATAATAAAAAAAATTATAATAAAGTATTCCTCTTTCAATCATATATACCATCTCAACATACTTACAATAAGTTAGTGACATTGTTTATGTAATATAAAATATATACTATAAATATTATATTTTCTTAAAGAGCGATGATGAAATACTTGTAACGTTAAACTCATCGAATTGACATTCGTCGAAATGTTCTTATGTTAAAATTGCCGTGTCTAAATTACGCACATCCAGTAATACCCATATAGATTTAAATGTATAAAATATGTTAACTACTTCGTTTAGCTTATTTATAGCATTATATTATAAAAAATATTCACAATGCATACAATGATACTTTTCTAAGCAAAATATCCTATTATAAAATACTGTTTAAACGAAAATATAATATAATACATCGTAGTAAAAATAATAATAGCAATAATAAATACAAATAGTTTTTAAAATGATATCGTTAATAGTTATGTATTCCTATAAATAATAAACAATAATATACAAATATCGAAAATAAATAAAGTGAATGAAAAGTAAAGACACCTAAGGGAAACGTATAACATGAATATTTTGACGAATAAAAAAAAAAATCATTCGTGGACATGGAAAAAAGGTTTAATCATATTTTATTCTTAAACAATACACATGTGTATCAGAGTTGAAACTGAAAATAAATAAAATAAAATTAACACCATTGTCATTAATATACATAGAGTAATCAAATTTTACAATTTAATTTCAAATTTATTTATGAATGTTAATTTTTGTATATTTGAATTCTGTTTTTTTAATAAAAAGATTACAGATATTCGACCTTAAAAACATTTATTTGTGCTCCCTATTAGCCTTTATGTGAACGACTGTTCTCATGTTTCATTATTCATAGAAAAAATATTTTTTCAACTTGACATTTCTTTTAAAAAAAAAGTTCTATTTAAATCTTGTTATTTTACAAAATATTTTCCAATTTTCATAGTATTTATATTTTAAGTTTATATGTATAAAAAAAATAATTCAATTAATCAGGCACATTTATAACCGATACGATATTGATGAAAATTACCTAATAGCTGATTGAACAAAGCAAATTATATATAATATTGAGATAAAAATAAAAGGTACAACTTTGTATAACTGTTGCCTGCACTTACACAAAGTCAGAATGCCAATAACATACGAGTTTAAAGTAGGTATAAATCAAAAAAAAAGTATTTAATAAATAACATAGGAACGTATATAAGTTTTTGCATTATGTAGATTATGATAAATAAAATAATAATATTTTTTAATAGAAAAATAAGAAATAAAATCATATTCTAGGAGGATGACCATTTAAGGATTCATAGTTTCTCAGTATCTGTGTCTCTTTTCATACAGATTAATAATAGTTTTGAGGAGTACATATTATTTTCATAGAATAAATAATATTATACACAAACAAAAATAAATAATTTGTTGTTGTTATTTATTTATTTTGTCATAATTGACTAGTAATTATATGGACTTTCTAAATTGTATAATATGTAAATTATGCGAACATAGACTTTGAATCGGCGTATAGTACTCGTATGATAGTATATAGTTTTTAAGAATTACCACGATTCACTGAGAATGTTATAGATATCCATAACTAAACACGAAAGTATTAAGCTATATAATATTTATTTGTACAAAAGATTATACCAATGTATAATCAATAAAATATGTCTATTGAGAAATACCAGATGAAATTTCAACGCCAAATAACTGTTAATCTTTTAATGCATGTGCAAA
This sequence comes from Sipha maydis, assembly GCA_034509805.1. Classification (NCBI taxonomy): domain Eukaryota; kingdom Metazoa; phylum Arthropoda; class Insecta; order Hemiptera; family Aphididae; genus Sipha; species Sipha maydis. The sequence continues at coordinate 3,925 of JASXSY010002140.1, forward strand.
CAAAGTCTACACAATTTACTGAATAATATCACGTAATACTAGATTTTATGTATATTTATTGCGATAAAACTCTTCCAACTCAACTCACCTGAACATTTTACGTAAATTGTGATATTATTTTTCCTCGTAAATAATTTAGACAGATTTTAGTTTTAAAAATTGTTACACCCATAAGCGTGAGCAGATTTGTATTTCAGGGGTTGCCTACAATACTTTTGGGTACTGCCCTAACAAAACGTGTTGGTATTTTTTATAAACTATACTATATAACTAATTAAATAAACATAACTTTAATATTTTATATAATTTTGTGGTATATTAGTCCTAATGAATATGATTTCCTTAAATCTCGTAGCTTCAATTTTATTTATGATTTGTATTTTTGTAAAAAGCTGTAGCTTTTACATTATCATAATAAGTTTTTGTATGGATATTTAGAACATTTTGTTTTATTCTTTTTTTATTTTAACTATGAAATATAATTTATTTTTTACCAATTATTTTACAATAAATTACATTTAATTTGAGAAACATTGGTTTAAATACAGGCTTACCCTTACTCTTGGTGGACTTTAACTTTGCACTAAAATACCATAATTTTTTTTGTTTAATTTTCGGTCATTTTGGAATAATACACGTACGGTCAAGTTATGTGAGTTGCACGTTTTATATTGTCTAGAAAAAAATGTGTTATATAATACACACATAGTGCGATGATCATTATTTATTCCACTTTTTCGCATTAGCGAGTAATTTAGAAAACGTCAAATATGTGAGTATGGAATTTCAACTGACATATACTCGGGATACCTGGACTATACGCTCTTTGTCCGACTATTTCCTAGCTTCCGTTACATTTCAAAGTATCATGACAGAAATGCTGTCACATAGTAAAAAAAAAAAGCTTGTTGGGGCTCTTATAATGGCCCTTTATACATGTCTCAAATATCAATATATTCAAATATCAATTTCGATCAAATTAGATCGATACTAATATTTGGAGTTGCGAGAGGCTAATTTTGTCATTTAGGATTAAATATAATAAGTGGCTGACCAGTCTACGCCTTAAAAATTCGTAAGTTATTATTGGTATGTAAATTTGTGTTCAACCAAAATGGCCAATATTGATTTTGTTATTTTTATATTATAATTTATGCCGAATAAAATTATATAATTAAAATTCCATTGTTGAGACAATTGTTTACTTGATGGTTAATTCATAATTTATATTGGTGTGATTACCTTTCATTTGCCTTTTTTTGGATTAATATGTGTAAGTACCGTTACAATAATTTCATAAACAGCAACTCAGTTGCAATACTCACATTATTGTTGTTGTTACACTGTACTCGGTTACATATATTCCATACATTTCACACGTGGCTCATCGGTATGTACTCGGCAAACCCGACCACTGCTGAACGAGCTACATACAAATTGCGTACCCAGCCATCGCGTTTAGTACAACAGGTAGTGGCGCGGAGATAATGGAGGGCGCTCGTAATATCGTTGTTTTACATTCCCGGCCCGTACAATTTCATTCGCCCGATTCATATTTCGCGGTCTACATAAATAAAATTCGATGATCCACTTTCCTGCCACCGAAGTGTTATACCGTTACGACTAGTGTGATGAACCAGTAGTAGGAGCCCCATCGGTGAATGAAAATACGTCCTGAAGGCTCATTTAATGAGTAAATTATGATGAAAATGTTTGTTAAGGTGTTTTTAAAACAAGATATCTGCAAAGGAATAATTTATTTGGAGTAGCAAAGATGGATAATCGATAATTATCTAGCTTAGTAATATACGCGTATAAAATATTTTATACGTTACACGTATAAAATCCCACGTACAAGACGTATAAAACGTATAAAACGTATAAAATGATTAAATCGTATAACATGTTTTGTTTTTGAAATTAATTCTTAAAAAATTAAAAATACTATTTCAGATATTAAGTTAGGGTTTTAATTTTTAAACATAGTAAAAACATATTTGGTGAAAAAATTATATATACATGTTATATTGACAGGGTTGGTAATATATGATAAAAATATAATATCCCATGAATAATACGTATAAAACGTTTAAAATTAATAAAACGTAAAATGTGTTGTTTTTAAAATTCACTCTTAGAAAATTTAAAATACTTCCTATTTCAGATAATATAATTTTTATTTTTATAATTGTTAAAAATATATGAAGTAGTTAAAAATGATATATGTTAAATAAGTTAAAAAAAAGGAAATTTTTTTTTGTTCGCAATTGTCTTTTCTCATTTTTTCTTATCTATCTAAATAGAAAATAATAAAAAAAAAATTGCTATAGGTATAGAATATAATATAAAAATATATAGAATATAGAAATATATATATATTTATATTATAACATTGATATAATATAAAATTTAAATGTCTCCAAAATATTTAAAATTTCATAAATATCACAAGTACACTGTAAATACGTTCACGACAAGATATTGATGATTATTAATAAGTTATTAATAGTTCTACAGTTGTCTATTTATAATTCACATTTCCGTTTTATAGTTATTGTAAATTATAAATGTGTTTTTAGTTATGAGTTATTTTATTTTTATACGTTTTATACGTACATATAATACGTGTTTTATACGTATGTATAAAACGCATAAAAGTAAAATAACTTATAACTAAAACACATTTATAATTTACAATAACTTTAAAAAATGTATATCCATTTAATGGACGCGGCCGTTTGGATGCGAAAAAAATTTAAATAATAATAATTTTATTTTATTCAAAATTTGATATGGCATCAAATATGATAATATATATATAAAAAAAAATATAAATTTTATTATATTATATATTATATAAATCAAATATAAATTACAATACTACAATATAATTTAAAATGTAATATTTACAACTATTAGGCGTTTGATATAAAAAAAAAAAAACAGATAAAAAGAAGTTACTTAATACAATCCCATAACATCAATGATGATTATAATATAATCTTCCCTAAAACCGAAAAAAATAATATTATTATTTATATTTTTTTCAAGTCTAAATGTACCCACTCCCAAACGGCCGCGGTGTCATGCGTAGAGAATTATTCGAATTTTTAAGAAAAAATGGAAATATAAGACCACTGAACGCCTAATCTCGAAAAATCATTATTGAATATATAGAAAATAAACTAAATGTACACAATATTCAAACAAATATTTCTTCAATTATTTTTACTTTTTTATCAAGCCTTCAAAAAAAATGGAAAGAGTGTAATCCTAGGGCAAAAAAATTTTATTCAAAATATAGTCCTTGGCTAGATACTAAATTAATTTTTTCTTTTAATAAAAATGAGGCTAATAGTCATATAATTAAAAGTCATGACCGTCAAAAAAACTTTTTCAAGAAAGCTGTGATAAAACCAAAAAAAAATGGTTCAACATTTGTTAGATTCACATAGTTCTCAAGAACTAGCATTTGCTTCTCGTCTAATCCTACGATCTTCTGGTTAAAGACACGCATCAGCAGTAATTGAAGAAGTGACTGAAACAACTCCAATTCGAGCGAACAAATTTAAAAAAGCATATAAAATGTTCACGCAGAAATCTAGTAATAATAAAATGTTTACCCCTGAAAAGGCTTTGGCTATTCTTGTAGATTTAAACTTCACCAAGCTAAAATATATGACATTGCGTCAACGACTAAAAGAGAAAGAAGTTAATGTTTTTCCTTCTTATGATGTTATAAAAAATATAAAAAAAGAATGTGATCCCCTGACCTCAGTATTGTCATTACCGAGTCATCTGCGGAAATTAAAGTGCAGGCCATATTAAATACTATAACTTCCCGAATCAAATTTTGAATAAAATAATGTATTGCATGTTAAATTTGTTTAATGTTTTTTAAATATATGACTTATAAATTATAAAAAAAATTTTCAATTTTATTAAGAACTTATTAAAAAATAAATATATATTACATATGTTATTTTTTCCCAGCTATTTACGTAATTCCGCCCACTGTGGGCCGTGTCTAAATGACCTCTCGTCCAAATGGTTGCGTTCAAATGGCCGCGTCCATTTATCTCTGTTTGACTGTATTATACGTTTCAACCCTGATAATTATCATGTAACTTTCTTGTTCTCCGACGTCTAAAAAACCTTTTTTTTTTTATTTTATAACTCTAAAAGTATTGTGTTTTTTCGAGATTTATTTTTTGTACGCTCTCTTGTTGATCACAGTTAATATTTTAGATGCAATAGATACAATTTCAACAATCCATATAATACCATCTACTTCTTAAAAAAAATTACCTATACATTTATAGTGTGCATCGATAATATTGCACGTACCCGCGAACGAGATGAAGTGTTATTAGTTGAATAGTGCAGGATGTTTATCCATTTGCAATGAAAAAAATCCGGATTTTCAAAATCTGAAAGCTGAAACACTGGATGAATTATAAATGATACACAAACCGTGTCATAAATCGTGACGAAATACATAATGGATTAACGGTGGCCATTATAAATCATATTAAATATGCGTTAATGTAGTATGATACACTAAATTTCATTCAAAATATACGAGCAAGAAACAGACTCGGGAATCAAATACAAATAAAAACATAAGACAAAATACAATTTTTTCGAAAAACTGATTAAGCTCTAAATATTTTTATAGTGTTATGTGCTTATTTGCTGTAGGACTTATAAAAAAGAAATTTTCCGTGTCCTATAATTTTACGTAAAATAATTATGAATTTGAACCGATTAAATTAACAAAATAAATAATTGATTTTATATTATTATTACTCTCGAATATAATAACAAAATTAACGTTTAAACAATTAGAGGAACGAGTTGAAATCATACCTATATAGTATAAAACTAGATTACCAACCAATGGTTATTGAATACTGTTCGTCGACCGTTGTTCCCACGCTTTTGGCTTGATCAATAATGAGGATCAGCGTGAATATTAATTACCAGGAAGAGAAATATACAAATGTGTGTTGGTACATGTTAACTTATTCCAGTGGCACACACAGGATTTCTTTTTTCGGGGGAGGGGGTTGTTCTATTAATAATTTACTATAGAGATTAATATTGTATAGCACTTAGCAAACGTATAGCAAAACGTTGTATAAAAAAAGTATATCTAACATATTATTATAGTCTAAATATTAATTATAATTTTTTAATTTATTATAAATAGTTTATAAAAGTCAATATAATTAAAAATAGTTAACTTGCTATAGTAGAACAATGTAATTAAAAAGCACAATAAAGTAATTTCTCACATTTTGAAATCAAAAAACTGAATTTTCAATATAAAATGAGATATCTCGTTTAAAATCATTCTTGTAATTTGTTGATTTATCAACAATAACATTAATCAGCGGATCATTATCAAGCGTATACATTACAAGCAGGTATTAGTAAAAAACAATAGCACATACAAGATTTGTATCTAATAATATTATAAATTTAAAGCATACTATGTTAAAATTACATTTTTGTACATAAAAAGTATTTAAATACTTTTACCTTTTGCTCAAGTACTTTACAAGACTACTGAAGAAAATATGCGTTAATATAATTTAGATAATAATTAATAAACTTTAGCTTTGGTAAAATATATTATGCCCTTTGAATATTATTTATTATTGTCTTTTATCTGTATGGTAGTAGTAGGTAAATTTATTTTGGTGACATCTATAATGCTATATTATCATTAATAATATTATATAATAATAGTTAATTGGACATTATAAATATACAATTTAATATATTATTATTTATTAGGTATAGGTACTTGAGAACATAATATAAAAAATAAATATTAAAACCTAACTGAATGCTTATTTATATTGATAATAGAACCAGATTCAGGTAATTCATCTTTAGGTACTTTAATATTTGTGTTTGTGTAACTATGTGGACCATCAAAATCAACATCATTTTGAGGTCAGTTTGACTAAATAATTCAGAATTCGACAATTTAATTTATTATAATTGATGTTAATGATCATCATTGGGATAGTCAATTTAGTAAATAAATTAATATTTTCATAAAAATTATCCAAAACTTGAAATTTAATAATCTTAATACTTACAGATAGATACATACTGTTTCATCAAGTTTACTCTTCTTCGAGAAAAAAAAAATAATTGTTCCGTCACGTTTGGCCATTTGAAAATAAAAATAAAAATAGGTACCTAATATAATATTATATAATATAATACAAATACTGGCAAGTCGCACGTACCTCACGTTCTCAGATTGAAAATTGCAAAATAGGTATACTAAATTATTTCTTTTATACATGCAACGTTCTGAACTTTCGAAAAATTAAAACAAATAAAATTATATTCAATTTTTATCTGTTATCTATGTAAAAGTATAACAAAAAAGCATAACAATATTCATACTTCATAAAATCATGACATTTTTATTTACAACATCATGGAGGTAGATAGGTATGTGATAACATATTTTTGGAGGTAATTTTTCTTCATATATTAGCATCACGTACGTGTCCCCGACCCCGATGCTTATGCATCGATATAGATAAAAATATCAATAATATGCTATAGCCGTGATATTATGACGAAGGTAAAAATATCATTTTAATAAAGTTCTAAGACAATATTTTTAAACGAGATCAGTGATTATGTTATCAAGTGCTGCAGTACCTATTATAAAATATAATATTATTATAGATACTCTTATAACTTATAACTAAAGCAGTAAATTAAAGACCAATTTTATTTCATATTTGTAAAATTCGTTAATAATATACTAGGCCTCGGAGAAATTTTGGGGGGGTTATAACCTATTTCCCCCCCTCCTGTGTGCGCTACTGACTTATTTAAATAAATTTACCACAAAAAAAATATACATATAGAATAATAATAATAATAATGTTTAAATAATGATGGACATCTTCACTGTGGTACCAAATATTGGTAAATTAATATTACAAAAAAATAATGTAATTATAAATAATCACGCTTACTAGCTAATAATTATAATATTAAATATGTATACATTATACGGTACAGTCAATATATATAAATGATTAAGAAAAACCTTGGTTATATAAAAGAATAACTAAGTAAAAACAACGTAACTGAATGTGTAATTCAAGATAAATTCTAATGAAGTTAGCAGAATAAAACTAAACAACAACTATATAGAAGTTGATATTTTAAAGTAACATTTGTATTCCGTATGCAATGGTATATTTATATAGTACATTTGTGTTCTCATATACAAACCTAACAAAACATACTTAGCAATAAGTTTTTTGAAACAAAGATTAATTTATGCAAAAAATCAATGTTACGATATCAATATAAAATGTTTAACTTTCAGTGTTGTTATACGATTGTAATTTGTGATTGTAATTAGATTTTATAATATAATTTAAATGTATTTTCTATGATAATATTTTTATCATTTTATTATATTTTATGTTTTGTTAATTATTTAAAGCATTTTTTAAAACGATTTAATATTACAACTGTAAAATATTAACTATCTTTAGTTGTTTAGTATTATCACTTAAATTGGATTCTACATCTAGAAAATAGGTAAGTTATAATTGTAATTTAAGATAATAAGTTCTAAACATTTTTTTTTTTATATATATGTCTCAACTTTGAAATTCTACGCTGAAATGTAATGTTTAAACTAAAATTATTAAAATTTCCTGTATATGTAATAATTCATAAACCATTTAAATAATTTCTAAGACTAATTATTTAAAATAAAGTTAAAACTAATAAATGTATTTGCTATTTTAATTTTATAGTTTATAAGTATTCATAACATACATTTAACTGCTTCCGAGGAAGTACTTAATTATTAATTTTTTTTTTAATAACTTGATTATCAGAGATTTTAATTTTAGAATATACCCTAAAAGTCAACTAGAAAATTAAATTATTATCATTTTTAAGATAAAATATTTCATGTGTTTATTTATTTGACATTCGCTGAAAATCATTTATCAAATGAGATAAAAACGATTCATCATTGCTTTCATATTAACAATACTGTATTGTATTTAAATATTTATTGGAGTAAACTATGCAATTTAATGTTCATATTTAAAAATCATCCGTATATTTATCATTTATTTGAATGTAATAATATACCAATAAATTAAAATATTGAACAAAATTTAAAAATATCGCCTGAATATGAGCATAATTTGTTGATACGCAAGATATTTCTTATAATATCTAATATAAAGACTAAAAATAATTAATTCAATCATGGTATATGTGTTCATATTTTGTACACTGTGTATCAATAGATTATTATAATATTTTTACAGAGCTAAGTATCTATTTTTTGTATCATCAATTTAAAATACAATTGTAACATTATACTGAAATATTTTAAATATGAATACATATTTACAATATTACATGATTATAATAAAGATCCGTCCTATGCTTTTAACAATTGATTTTCAATATTATTTATTCATCTAACGGGTAATGAATAATAAATAAAGCACAAGATAACTTATCATAATGCACTTTTATTCATAATCGAGTAATCCTTAAAATTCCATTTTATCATTCATATATTGATTAATTTACAAAACGTAATTACTTGAGCAAATATGTTATATGCAAAACCCTCAATGCCTATACAATTGATCTTCGTACGATATTGTACATATTTTATAAATTAATTTCCAGTAACGAAAAGTACAAAACATATTTACATAGATTTTATAAGTTTATTCAATTCATTCACTCATTGTTGTTTTACTGAAATATTTTATACAGATTTGAGACAAAGGGACTTTTATGCTTCAAGAAAATAAACGTATATGTATAATAAAACAAACGAGAAAAGAGAGTCATTAGTATTATAAGTTTAACGCTATAATAATATATGCTTAGTTAAAACGTTTAAAGTTTTCAAACACAACTCAAAATTAATTCAATAGGAAGCAGAAGCAAGAATACATTATACATTGTAAATTTAACTTCAAATACGCGTTGTTTACTGAACCGAATTAAAATGTTGTATGCCTATTGCTAATATATATTTTTTTTCATAAATTCATAAAATGTCCTCTAGATATGTTAATTTTTACAGTATAATACACAATTTTGGGATTTATCTAGATAACTATTTATTTATTTATTATTGTCTTTTATCTTACCTAGATAAACAGCTGCATGTTATTTAAATAATTATTTTCATTAAAAAAATCATCTGTAAACAAATAAAGTAAATACTAATTTGTAATCCCAATTTCATTTATTGATAATTAATATATGGAACTTGATTTCTTAAATAATCTTGCTAATGATAATAAACAAAGTTAGATAATATATTATACACTTTTTTGTAGGGAGTTCGGGGTCCAATGCTTAAAAATAGAGTACATTTTTTGTTAAAATGGTGAGTAGTTAGTAAATTAATGGAGAAGTGATTATAATTATTTATTGGACATAATGATTGGTATGTTACTCAGTTAGATCTAAACTATTTCATTGCGTCTTATTTTATTATTTATAAATGCATTTTAAAACATAGAAATCATAGAATAAATAAAATATACATTTAAATTATATTTACTTATAATCTTATAAAATCATAAATTGCAATTTCGTTACAATACTGTGAAATAAACAGTTTATATCGATATCGAATCGTTGATTTTTCACTCAAATTAAGATAAGATTTTAAAAATATCGTTATAAGATTATTTTAAAAAATTAAATCATCTATTGTTTGGTCTAAATTCTTAATAAATTAAATATATTTTATAATAATTTTTATTTTATTTACCTATATTTACTTATTTATGATTAATATCTAAAACTATGTTTATTATATTTATCATTAAAGTGTAATTAATTAATTTAAGCAAGTTTATTGAATTTTTAACACATTTAATGTTAGGTAATGTTTAAAAAATATAATTATACAAATAGTATTTGTTTAAATATGAAATTCTGAGAATGATTGTTAACGAATGAGTGGGATTAAAGTAAAAAATAAAACAATTAAAACGTATTGCATTACATTTTAAATTTGCCGTGGTTAGACGATAGTATAATATAATTCTTAATATAAACATAAACATTTTTCTTGATTATTAAATATTCTATAATATATGTGTATATGATCAGAAAATACATTTTTAAAGAGATTTAAAGTATTTAATCTGTTTAAATATTGCTTCGGAAATATACCGTCACGGATTTTTAGAAAACCAATTTGAATCTATTAAAATAACTAATAACTTATTGGATGAAAGCCATGTTTAAGATGATAATAAGAAATTATAGATTGGGTTGAGGAAAATACTTAAAACAAAATGTCGATGAAGGCCTAAGAATCAATGTACATCTTAACTACATAATATACACCAATGCAGTGACACATTTGTAATTTTTTCTGTGGGATGTCACGTGTTTTTAAACTGTATGGATATTTATTTTATAATTATACTCGTTTATATGGTCACATAATTTCGGTCAACTATGGCTTTTTTTTTTTCATATCCATGGAAGAGGGATTAGAATACGGAAACCACCCTTTAGTTACAACATAAATACACCACTGGGATTCTCAGTTTAAATATACCTACAAAATATGATGTACTTTAAAACACTAAAATAAAAAAAAAATAATAATATTATCCAAATAGCCGAGAGAAAACATTCAAAAACCGAAGAGAAAAAGAGTTAGGTTATGAAACCGTCAAGATAAAAGTTTTGAAATCATTTAAAAACTGTATAATATAATAAATATATAGGTACATTTGTTTTAGCCTTATTTTAATTTTCGTAACACTATAGAGTTTAATCTATTTTCATAATCCTTTGATGGTAAATTGTTGTGAATAATTGGAATAACTCATTTTATGAGGAGTGCAAACTCTTTCAGCCAACCTTAATATTCCGTTTATGTCACATGGATTGAATAAGTTATAATATTGGATAACCGTAATTCACTATGTACCACATTTGAATGTAGTTTTATATGAATGATTAATAATTTGGAAGGGTGATATTACGGGTCATAAATAGTAGATAAATATAAGCACAGCTATACACTTGAAGTTTATTTTCATAGGTTTCTTTACTATAATTTTATATAATTTTTTTTAATTAGACTTATCTTACATAATATATTTTATTATTCGGGACAAATTATGATCGATTTTCAATGATATTTTTTTAGTTATAACTTCTACAATACATTTATATGAAAGTAACTATTTATTGTTTTTTTTATGAAGAGAATATCATTCTTAAAAAAAAAAACTGATGAAAATCCTGATATTTAATTTACTACATAGTCTCACTCAAAAATATCATAAGACAATAATTATTAAAAATAATAAATAATAATATTATAGTTTACATCAGTTTTCAAAAATTCAGAAAAAATATTATATTATATCGTATGGCCATTTTCGTATTCCTATAAATATATTTAAAGTCTACATATTTACAAATAAAGTCAATTCATCTAACTATTATTCTGATATGAGTATTACACATTTTATGAAAACGTATTGAAGTTCAATTTTTCAATAATAGCAACAACAGCGAATGATTCTTAATTTTTCTAGAACATTCAATGTAATATCAAAATATATTAACTCGTGTAAAACTTTGAACTATTGTTATCATGATTGAAAAATTATTTGTTAAATGTTATATACACATATATTTCATATAATATAATTAATTTATAACTTTATATTCATATTGTCTATGCGTAATTAGTTTAATTTAAAAGTATAAGTTAGGAAAATGTAAAGCTCTCAGAGGATAAAATAGTTTTATCAGTCACAATAATGAGTAAATTTCATCGAAATTAACAACCTTAATTTTACTAAATATTGTCTTATTTCAAAAAATTATACGAGCTTATTACAAGAATTAATATACAATTGAAAAAAAAAATCAAATTTTTTAAATAAATTCTAAAACTTATAAAGGTACACGTAATAAATGTAGGTTTTTAAATAATTAAGAAAAATTAATATACTCAATAGCATACTAATTTTCTTGAGCATTGTAATTTTCAGCATATATTAAATTATGTATATTATAATGATCTACATATAATATCTATCTTGATTTTGTTAGCATTTGTAAACTAAAAATGTATTTGTAAATTAGTTAAAACAAATTGTAAGGTTTTATCGTAACTTATTTGTCCTTGGATTAAAATTAACGTTAGGCTAGTAATTTTTATCGTTATAACCACTTTATGATGTTTGAACTTCGAATTTAGATTCAATAAATATTAACAATTACTATATTATTGTTTTTCATTTTGTGCTGATATCTATATATAGATGAGTAGAATTAATCAGTTTCAGGCATGGGTAATAATACGGATTGTAAACTTGTCAAATAATTTAATTATATTTAATCTAACACATCATTAATATTTCATGCGATTATTGGAATTAATGTTTAGTACTGGTGAATTGAGCAATGAACTACGTATAGTTTATGACTATTTTATTTGGTATTTTATAAAGTTAAAAGTCGTATAGAAATATAAATACATCGATATGTTGCTATACTATCATATTTCTATGTAATTCACAAATATCAATGTCAGTAAAACATATCATATTTTATATGGAAAACTTACGATGAAAAATATAAATAATAAAAGCATAATACATTTTCTTTCTTTTTTTTTAAAAATAAGGGTTGCAAATAATATCTCAACTCGAGTATCATATGATTTTATTCTTATAAAATGAAAATACAACTGCCCATATATTGTATTAGTTATATTGTAATATAATTGTTTTGAATTTAACCTATATAAATTACACAAAGAAAATAAAAGTTATAAAAATTCGAGTTAACTAATACGTAATAAATATTGGACTGTAGTTTTACACTCATAATATTGAATGTACATTAAAAAAAATCACACTTAGAATATTTATAAAAATATTATTTAGATTTGTATTACAACAAATAATCAAAATCTGATATATTTAGAGTTACTTTTATATTTAGAGTTACTCTTATTCGGGGTAATTTATGATTTAAATTTAAATTAATTCGAAAAAGATACTTATACGGAGAGAATAAAAATGCAACATAAATCGATTGGTTTAGTGATAGTTATTATAGTTATCTATGGTAAACTCTAGATACAAAGTGTAATTTTATTGTACAAAGAACCACTAAAATTAAACTATCATTAAATTGATATAATTTACTCCGTTGAATAATTTTACGGACGTGAATTTACACATTATGGCTTTTAATCGTAATAATGTAGCTTGTTCTAAAAATTGGAAGTATTTTACTTGCAATCAGGAACACTAGTATTAATGCATAGATGTATTTATTTTAAACTTCAGTGCGTGGTGAGTATACGTGATTGATAGTTTTTTTTTTTTTTTTTTGTTTGAATAAGGTACAGATTTGAACCCTCATCATTACGTATAAAAGAACACTTGAACAATATATAACATTATACCGGAATCATGGACATGTAACGCGAATTAATATTAAAATAAAAGTTTAAATATAAGAAAAATGTATGGGAATAATTAATTATATGTTGCTACAAGCATTTTGTTTGGAATAGCAGAAATACTATTCAAGTTCCACCAGTAGTTGAAATGATATTTCCGAGGTTAAGTTTAATTTAAATAGTATATATACTTCGACAGCCCTATTATGCATCGATTATTCTATCACTCCCTAAAAACCATACTATACAATGCTATATCGAATCAAAAAGAATAAAAAAAAATAAAAAAAATATACAAAATAGAAATTCATTATTTGAAACCACAAACATGAAAAAAAAGAGAAAAGGTAAAACTCCTAAGTCAGGTGAACTTCCATTGTTGGACGAGGTACAGGGTTGGCGAATGATATTGTTGTTGGGTTCTTTTAAACTTGAAATAAATGTACTATTGTTCTCGTAAAAACGAAAAAGTATAATACGAGTCGATCAAAGTGGTAAATGTTGTCAGTTTTTTTGCAATTATTTTGAAAACTATTTAGAATTTCGTAGAGCTAAACGTTTAATTTAACAACTAAACATTATTTCTTATCAAAAATCTTTAATGAATATGATTATCTGAAAAATACATCTGGAAGAAATTGTGTACATGAATAAAAAAAAAATATATTTTTTATGGTTTCACAACTTCTTTGTGATTTTCAGATAAAAAATATTTCTGTTTACTATAAAAGAAAATTTACTAAAATGCTTGTATTACAATTTCAAATTTTAATTGATAAAATTGAAAGATTTATCAATTTTTTTAATACAAAGATTTTCATGATATTGGTAGTTATGTCAAACTAGTAATATTAAATAATAATGATATTCAAACGCTCGTATTTTTTTTTTTTTTTTTAATTAACCGGTAAAATAAAATACATGTATAACTTTATTTGTATTTTAAAGACATTTTGTCAATCAAATATTTTCGTCAAATCAATATTATTTTATTCACGTATTACAAAAAGAAGAACAGTGTTTTCAAATATCAATAAATCACACAAACAGGTTAAATTATTTTTTTAATGAATAAAGCAAACGATGATTAAATTAATTTTCTGTGAAGATTTCAGATTCTTACAGTCATAATTGTTTGAGCTGCTTTGAAAAAAAAATCGAATTTGCTAAAAATCAATATACTGTACATTTTGTCGTATTGTGTATTGTTTCATCAATTTTTCTCAATTATTTAAAAAAAATATTGTTGGAATTCAAGAATTACCAAAAAGACGAAACCCACTTAAAAATCTCATATGATTATGATGATCCTAGCATCCTTTTGATTAAAACACACACACATTCACATATCAGGGTACAACCAATACTTTCTTGGTTTCACTCAAAATCTAAAATCTAAAATCCAATCGCGTTGAAAAGTCATTGTATCCGTAATATAAAATCTGAGTCATCAGCAAGATGTTACTATAGTATTCTGTATATTTCAGAAATATATATATATATAAAAATATTGTAGAGAAGAAATGCTTACTATATAAATAATGCAATTCACATTATAGTTTGGCCGTAAACAAAAAATCGATTTTTTAACGTTTACGAGATTTCGGAATTCGAGGAAGCATGATAACACTTTTTTTTTTTGATTGCGTGTATTCAATCGGCCTTGATTCAATGTTCTGTACGCTATTTAGTTATTCTCTACTAAGTGTTAAGCAGTTAAAACTTTCATATTCTTATTGCAAAACGCAAGTTGATACAAGAAAATAGATTATCAACTTTTTATTATAAAAAGTTAAATATTGTATTTGCACAGCATTGAAAATAAATATAAGCTTTTCAAGGGAGATAGTAAATTGTTTGTCTTTATTATCGTTTAGTTCCTCGTACGAGATAGACTTTGTAGCTGGTAGTTAGTAACATTTAGGCTTTGAATATATCACTATTATGACAAATATGGCGGTACCGTATTTTTGTATTTGTTTGGTAAAAATGAAAAATAAAATAAATGACTGTATTTGAAGAGAGATACCACGATTATTAATGTACAGGAAGATGTATTATTTTTCATTCGAAAAATATATATTCTACATATTAGATAAAATATGACATTGACTTCACAAGTATGTAACGATATGGTTTTGACAGAGATAATATTAACTCTTGTAAAACACTTTTATAATATACTATATGTAGTGTAAAATCTTTAAGTGAAACGAAACAAATAATTTTTATAAGTATAATATTGGTTAACATATAATACCGTTTTGGTTGTATATATATATTTAGGGCGATGATAAAATTTTACTCACTGTTTGATAATTAATTTACATAACATTTCATTTATTATAAAATTGTATAATTTTTTTTTTTTTTTTTTTTTTTTAAACTAAAATCAATAATTGGTTAAATTATTTTCAAATTATGAACACATAAATTGTACAATTATATAGATAGATTTTAAAAACCTGTTTTCAATAATGTGATTTTTATGTAGTAACTAATTAGAATTGCATTTCTTATAATTATTTAGAGCAGATTTGTTGATTGATATTCATCATTTAATAAATTTGATTATATATGTAATAAATGAGTTATATAAATTAATGTTTCTGGATATAATAATAATTAATAAATATTATAACTACCATTAAACTATTTGTGATACTTGTAAATATATACGGAATAACTCCCTAAGGAGTTCAAATGTAATTGCATAACTTATAAAATGGCTACAACTGTACCACTCAGTCATTATCGAAAATAATATTGACTTGCCACGTTTGGTTTTGTTATACGCAAACACATTTAATTTTGACAGCTTCTATCCAAAAAAAATCAACTATTATGGAAAAAAAATGCTGTCCAATGATTCATTGATCTACAGTAAAGTGATTATAATAATGGTGCATTGTCTTTTTTTTTATAGAACTGGATTATTTACATTTTATACTTTTAAAATTTTTAAACACGGCCATCATAAATCATTTGAAATTTGGTACTGTTATGAGTTATTCGACTAATCTTAAATAAACAAAAGTTGTTATTTCAATTTTTTATTGTACGTAGTTGATAAAAGTCTTGTTTACTATGTAAATACAAACGTCAAGATTGTTTATCGGTTATGATTGAACTACATAAGTACAGAAAAGAAAAAGAAACCAATAACAATGTAATTTCAATTTGATGTACTTGATCATAACATACAATTTTTGTTTGTGGAGATTAAGAAAAAACATATAATATAAAAATATATATTTTTTAAATACAAAGCTATTATCGATCTACAGGAAAAACATTTCAAAGACATTTTTCCAGTGGCACGCCAGTTACATATGATGTTATGCGAGTTGGTTATTAAAAATAACTTATTATTTTTTTTTCTTTCTTTCCGGTTGCATTTGGTTCATGTTTGATTCTAAAACATGTACAATATATATTCAAGCATTCAGAAAATATTAAATGCGATGTATATTACAGTATTTTCTTAACAAAACAATTTATTTCGCGTAACGTGTAGCCTTGTACAATATTATCACGTGCGGTTGTACGCATTTGAAATCAGCTGCAAAATAAGTACAGGTGATAAAGATATATGAACATAATCTATTTAATCATCCGTATACACTTGTATTTTCATCAATTCCAGTGTCGATCTGTTTTAAATATTAAAACTCTTCTTACATTGCTCGTTATATAACATACAGGGTGATTTATTTTCTTAGATTTCCACATCGTCGACATCGGAACCGATTTTATTTTTTTTTAAATTTAAAGTTGTAATGAATCGAAACCAATGGTTAATTAGTATATTATTGAATATGTCCCGTTGAATTGTAGTGACATTACTATAAAACCATACAGGTGTACCTGAACTCCCGTATAGTAATTTCAACTTGACCGTATACATCAGGGGTGGTGAAACTGTCGCTCACGTGCCAAAAGTGGCACGTTGGCTAAATTGCAATGGCATGCCAAGTATTAAAATACAATAAAATATTTATTTAAAAAAAAAAAAAAAAAAATTAACCATAGGTATCTACTTTATATTTTTAATACGAGATATTTGGATAGTCAATTATATATGCTTACAAATAAACATAGACCTAATAAAATGTGTATAATTATTGCATGCTTTTTCTTTATTTGTTTTTATTTATTAATAAATTTTTGGCTCGCGAGCATATTTCATAAAATTTGATTTTAAATGTCGACACTTGACTCGAAAAAGGTTCGCCACCGTGGTATACATTATAGATTACCTACTGGAAGATCGACATTCGATTTTCGAATAACCGGGAATTTTCAGAAAAATTATAAATGAAAAATATTATTTGACCGTTTCACTGTACGCAGAACGCAAAATGTTGAAAATGATCACAGCAGGGTCTATCATTTTCGAAAATTCGTACTGCGAACTATACGTTTTAAATACAAATTTGAATTACCTATATTCTGTAATGCGTATACACACATGAAGATGAGCTACTCTTCTGAAAAATAGTTTGATTTTATAAGTGTACACCGACTTTGCGATGATTGTGTTCACGTAAATTACCGTTTTCGCGATTTTTTAGTAAATTTCAAACGTCCACAGGTAAGTCAGTAAAATGTATTCGTTAAAAATGCAAGACAAATACTCCAGCCGGTGAAAAGCGTCGAGCGGCTTTCACGTCGAATTCCACAAACAATGTTCGAATGAAAATAAAAATACCTCCACGGGTGCTGTTATTTATTAATTTATTTTCCAAACGTCGTCGCGGTTGTAAAAGTACAGTTTAACGATGTGTAAGAGGTCACATCAAACACTCGTTATCGAACCCGTAACGCGACTGACCGGTACAGTTTTTGAATTTTTCGCTCGCGCAATATGACAACCGTGCGCGAATCGCACGATTCGACGTGCGAACGGAAGTTCACCGTCACCGCGTGTTCTGATGATCAGAAATCGGTTAAGAAAGAATCGAAGGCAATGGTCGTTTGACGGAGACGGAGATGATGTACAGCTGGTCGGGCGGTTCGGCACACGTCGGGTTGACACGTCGGACGTTTTAAGACCGGGTCGCACTATCGGTCCGCGTGCGCGGTGCCGTTGCGTTCATTGCGCCCCGACCGTCCGACAACGCGGCACTCGTTCGCCGCTATTCGCCTCGCGGGTACACGTCGGTTCACGCGCGCGTCCCGGTGTCACGCGAAACGGACGCGACCGTCGCATCCGTCCACGCCAAAAGTTCTGGCTCGTCGTTGCCGGGATACGACACGCACGGATCCGGCCGCGCAGCGAGTCCGACATCCGTGTCGCGGCCAGACGTGTGCTTCCCGTGCGGACGGGGCACGGTGCACCCTGCGAGGGGTCGGGTTCGCGGGCGAGACGTGGGCGCCTACGGCCGGCGGTCCGGTCCCGTTCCGAACGCACACGAGTCGCGCACGTCCCTAGTGACACCGTGAACGCGGGCCGCGGGGCACCATGGCAGCACCGTTGGGCGTTGCTGACTACGTCGTGTTCGCGGTCACGTTGATCGCGTCCGCCTCGGTCGGCGTCTACTACCGGTTCACCGGCGGCAAACAGAAAACCACTCAGGTGCGATGTTAGGACTCGGCCAGACGGATTTATCTTTATTTCGTCTAAGATGTATATATATATATATATATATGTTTCCAAGTTATTTTAATTATTATTTTAGGCAAATATCCTAACTAGCAAGATACATTTTAAATCAAGATAAATTTTCATGTGATCAATACATTTTTGATACTGATATAAGCAATCAGAATCGTCCAAATGAAAATCATTAATTTTCGAATTGTATTCCATTTATCTCAGACGCGTTTGTAAATCAAATAATAATAAACCTTCGAATATGAATTATCACTGCGAATATTTTTATTTTTATTTATAAATATTATTTATGGCGATTTTGGAAATTAAGTATTTTTACTATCGTTTTTGTTTTATTGGTTTCTTATGCCTAATTCCATAGATAAATCTGACATAAAGTTAATGCTGATGTCGGTAAACAACATTTAAAGTTGGACATAAATATAATTCATAAATATGATAAACATAATTCAATAAAATAGATACTGATATAGATATACGGTACATTTTTATTGAATATGATTTATGCTAATATATTTGTACATATCTAGATAATTTTTTTTTAATATTTTATCTAGATATAAGGTGAATAAATTTAGTTTATCTTTTATCTATATCTTAGATAAATTGTGTGTTGTTCTAATATTTATCTTTGTCCAGATAATTGTTTAGTTATCTGGTACCACCACTGCTCAAATGAGACCAGAGACGCTTTGTTTATTGCTGTTCGTCCATGTTTCTCGTCCTGCTCGTAAACCAGGTTCACGGTCTCCGTTCGATCTTGTCCGCAGGGAAAACGAAGATCGTTTCAAATGATACGTGCACGCGGTGGCGGTTTCACGTGTCCCTGGAGCTTAAACTGTGATATATATATATATAGTTCGCACGGGAGCGTAAAATGCTGTGTTATGTTTTTTCTTTCGATTACGTTAGAATTAAATTTTAAGTAATTTTAATTATTAAAGTGTTACAAGTTTTATGTCTTAACATATTATAAAATAAAATAAAAGAAAGCTTATTCCACTTCCCAGAAAAAATCTAAAAATCGTCACTGCTCGTCTTGTTCGTAGACACTAAACGAATAAATGTCAAATACAAAGAATTATTTATATTTTTTGAATAAATTGTTCAAAATAATATAAATCAGATTAAATCTCTCACCCTCAACTGGCGAAAACGATAAGTTTTGTGAACAGTGCTAACATTTTTTTTTAAATAATTATAATAAATCATTATTCGTCAATATTGCTGCTTATCATTTTCACCGGTGGTAAACAAAAAACCACTCAGATAATCGTCTCACGGCATAATACGAGTGACATTTTATTGTTTATCAAGGTTTTTGTTCTAGATATAAACAATATCGACAGTCTCCGTGGTTTCCATTTGATCTTGTCCACGGAGAAATAACGTTCGTTTAAAATATGCACGGTTGATATAACAACGGTTACGCGATACGCGCCGTATTGGTTAATTGATAATCATGTCATATCCATTACAAACCATCTTTATTCATAGATTCTAAATAAATAAATGTAAAATATAATTTATTATTTATTTGCATAAGATATTTTTTTTTTTTTTTTAGTTATTGTTGTAAATTATATAGATTAGACCAAAGTTCACCAAAAACTTGGAAAAACAATTAATTTTATGAACTATACAAAACAATTTTGAAACTTTCTTCTTTCTGCTGTAACACTTACTTTGAAATTTTCAATCTTAAAGCAGAACAATTTTTGAAAATATCAATACTTTAAACTCGTATTTCCAACTAGTTTATGAACATTTAAAGTTTTGACACATAAATAATATAAAATAAAGATTTCTAGGAAAATACCTACAATTCTGTCCATTTTAAATGTAAAATCTACATTGATAGCTTTTTAAATGTTTCCATTCAAACAACAATTTAAGTATATAAGATTATGACGATAAGAATTTTAAATGTGTGATAATTATATTACATTTTAAAGATTACAAATTGTTTATCAAACGATAATATTTTTCATAATCTACAGGAAAAAATGAAATATTGAAACACTCGAAGCATTTCTTTGTATAACGTAATATCAATTTTATTATATGCACAGAAACTGCGTGTAATCGATAAAGGTGATTACTTTAAAAATGAAAGTGTTTATCGAATTGGTATACTTGGCTTAAAATTAATCAGCGGAACCCAATAAAATAAAGTTCATACAATGTATGCAATAATATTTTATAAAAGAAAATTTTATCTAATTATAGTCCAAAAAAGAACTCGTAAATTCATAACCGATGGTGATTGGGGATAATGGGCTTCATAATTGTCGACTTTCTTTTCCTTTTTTCAGCGATCAACAAATATTATTATTGCTATTATTATTATTAAAATTACGTTGATAATTTTTTTCTGTCCTCTTCGGCACTTTAGGAATATATGTTGGGAAACAAGAAACAAAAAGTTCTGCCAGTGGCGTTTTCTCTGATGGCAAGTTTCACGTCAGCCATTCTCATGTATGGTCTGAGTGCGGAGATATTTTACCGCGGCACGCAGTTTTCCATCGTGGTAATCGGGTACACGCTCGCCATTCCCGTGGTCGGATATGTTTACTTGCCGGTGTTCTTCAAACTCAGCAACTTGTCTCTATACGAGGTAAAACGCACGACGATGGGCAGGATCATATTTACCATTAACATGATAGGCAACTGCCCATAGTTTCCCGTTATTTGGAAGCCTTGGATTTTTATGAACTTTTTTATATTTATTCTTAGAAAACAAAATTAATCGTATAAATCAGTATTAGCGATTTATAATATTAAAATAAAAAAAAAAATAAAATTGCAAATACCAAATTTTTTATTTTGCTTAAGGGTCTCAAAATTCCTAAGTCAAACCCTGATGACGAGATACGACATTTAGAGCGATGAAATCAATTTTAGTTCGTTAAAATTATAATAAATATAAACTGTGTATAATACGAGATATTATAATAATTTTACATTCATTTCTTATTATTAATGATAAATATACATTTTAAAGGTCACAAAATGTTTGTTTTATCTTTCATTATAATTTCATGACATATGACGCGAAAAAAATGTCATTTTATTATTAAGAATTGTAATATACGCTTAGTTATAAATTTTGATATTCACTGTGTAGATAAAAGCTGTTGATTTGAAATTTTTATTATTTTAGTAAGTTACATAATTTTATAATAATTCATCATTTTATCAACATGAACAATAATAATATATCAGTTAACATTTTAAACTAACGATATTTATCATTAAAATAATTGATCCAACACAAATAAACAAATTCTTAACTACACCCTTGAAGTTAAAATATTCACAGGAAAGCCGGTTTCTGTAAGAATGGGAAAAGATATAAGTATACGTGTATAATTTGTGAGTAAACGAGTGGTGTCAGATTGCCTAAGTATATTATAATTTTGGTAGATGTACGCAACCTAATTCCACATAAAATGTGTTTGACAAAACCTTTCAGAGTAATAAGTCATTTCCAATAAAATAGAATATTTAATTTGCAAAAAAAAAAAAGAACCCTTTTATCCATTCAATCACCAATGTATCACCAATTCAGAGTGTTTTATGCACACGGTTTCCACATTATTGAGAATCACGGTTTGTGGGCAGGTACGGTAAAACTTCGGGCCCAAAAATCGATAGACCCAAACGAACAGCCATCCTCCTAATCGGATGTAATCAAAGCAATAGCTCACTGTAGCATAATGATAAAATTGTATTTTGTGTACGTTCCGCAGTATTTGGAAAAGCGATTCGGACGCGTAACACGAGTCGTCACGTCGTTAGCTTTCAGCGTACAAATGATATTGTACATGGCAATTGTGCTATACGTCCCGGCGTTGACTCTGGAAGCCGTGACCGGATTACCCCGGACCGTGTCCATTGTGCTCGTCGGCTTGGTGTGCGTGTTCTACTCAACGATAGGAGGAATAAAAGCGGTTATCATCACGGATTTATTTCAAGTAATCGCGAAAAACTGTTTTATTTTTAAATGTTTTATTTTTTTTTTTTTATGGCAGTCGCGGGTCTTAAATATTTTTGTTTGCAACGCCTTGAAGATATTAATAAAAAAAAAAAATTCCTAGATCCTTGAAAACCAAGAATGTCAATTTTAAAACAATAATCATTAAAACTGGTAAAATTCCATGGTTAGGCACGAGTAGGGATGAGTGAATAATATTGCTGTATTGGTATTTTAAACTTGAAAGCAATAATCTATTATTCCTGATTCTTAGTGAAATAAGTCGAGTTGCGGATAGGCTTATATTTCCAAAATTGATTGAATCAAATTTATTAATAATGTAGGTTTTATTTTAAGTATTAACTTTAAATCCAAAATTTTAAGTGCATATAATTAGTACAAATTTCATTAAAATTATGAAATGTCTATAAAATACATTAATAAATTCTCTAAATGCATTTATGTACGGTCAAATATTTGAAACTAGGTTTTTTGTAGTTTCTTCTTTGTTTTACTCAGTTATTAGAAAAATTGCTGATCAATTAAAAAATATGACTAAGAAAAATCTCGTGTGATTGAGGTGATCAAAGCAATCGTTTTGGTTGAATCGACTGTACCGGCATAACATAATATGTTATATATTATATGTATACTTATAATACTTATCTTCAGAATATATGAATTACAGATTTACTAATACTATCAATATTACCAATAAAATGTATTAGATATTTTTAAACGGTATAGTTCAAATTATGTATGATTTATACATATGTAATAATTTAAGTGATATATCTAAATTTCAATTGGTTGAGATACATCCCGAGGAGCTTTTAGATCACTTTTGCGGAACACAGTTGTTTGAGAATCACAGTGTTGTAAGTTTTGCGTGTAAATTAGCTAATTGCAATCGACCGATAATGTTGTTGTTATGTTGATTTGGCGGTGGGGTGAAAAAACAGCTTACAAAAAAAAAAAAAAAAAAACACGAAATCGAATTATAATATTGTTTTAGTCACTACTTATGTACGCGTCGATAGTCGCGGTGATCGGGATGGCAGTATACGAACAAGGCGGAGTATTAAACATTTGGAAAATTTCTGAAGAACATGGACGCATCGCTTTTGGAAAGTAATATTACAACTCTTATTCGATTAACACGATTATTATGGTGTATCCACTAGGACATTTCATGTTGTCGCATACACCGGCTACGCGGAAATTAATTATGAACGTCAAAAAACGGTGGATTCCAAATAGATTTTACTGGGGGTAAACATTTCAAAAATGAATTAGACTAAAAATTGTTTTATACTTATGAACATTGTTATTATGATATCAGAATGTAATAATAACTGATATTACGAACTAATTAAAACGTGAAATGTCGTAATTAGTACGGCGACAACGTTGTTTTGGGTGCTTAGACGTGGAATTCCATTAATGTTAATTCTGTTTTATTCCTCTAATCCGGATCATCCATTGTACGTCTAGTAAGGTATATTATGCATTCACTTGTTGATTCTAATCGAAACGAGAGTAAATTAAGTAGTTTATATTAAATTGTTATGTGTGCGTGTGTTTGTAAAAAAGAGGAACTCATGGAAATAACTATTTTATAATAAAAACTAGTTCACGTGATATTAATTTATTTCAGTTTTAACATTGATCCAACTGTACGGCATAGTTGGTTTAGCATAATAATTGGAGGGACGTTCACTCATTTTTCTTTGTATGCTGTAAACCAAACACAAATGCAGAGATTGTTAACGATGAAAGATTACAAAAGTGCCGTGACAGCGTTGTGGTGGAGCTTGCCCCTAATGGTGATGATAAGTCTCTTGACAAGTTTTTCAGGTCTGGCAATGTTTTCAAAATATTACGGTTGCGATCCAATCAAGTAATTATTGCTTTAATTTTTTATAGACTTACTGCAATTTTCCTACTGTTGCGTGCAGAAAAAATGTGTTTATATTCATTAATTTTATGTGGGTTTCATTAAAATAGAAACGTGAAATTCACGCTCGTAAAATTTAAAATTATTATACATTATATATTCAGTATACGGATAAACATAACTCATCACGGTACCAATAAAACTTTTTTCGATTCGTGAAATAGTTTTAACAACATTTTCGTATACCCGTAACTATATAAATCAATTGCTTACAGCCTTGATGAGGAGGTGGGTGAAGGTGTGCTAATAAACGGTGAACTTTTTCTGATGGTATAGCGTTGGTATATAGCGTTGGTGAAAATATTTATTATATATATACACATACACATTAAACTCTAAGAACTGACGAGAAAAACTGAAACAAAGAAACTATGATGAACAATGTATTATAGATAATCTATGATTGTTTTCATATAGTACAATGTACATTTACATCCATAAATCCATGAATAAAACGCATGCATATGGAATATAAATATCTAACGGCTATGATGACAAGCGTTTAATTATCTGCAATTGTTTTTAAACTAATTACTTTTATTATATTATATTATTATAATTCATTATCCTACAGTTATAGTCAGTGCTACAATAATAAAAAAAAACCAGAGTAACTAGGTATATAAGTTATAATCAATCATATTTAAATATTTTGGTATAAATATACAAAATACACATATTCTGAACACATTAAAATAAAAACAAAACATAATATGTTAATAATAAAATTAATAAAAAAAAAAAATATATATTATATTTTTTTTTTTATTAATATTGTTTACTTTTAATTAAAAACTTTTTACTATTTATATATATATATATATATATATATACATATAAAATTTTATATTATTTCACTGCAACTTAGAGTATACAATCATAACCAGAAGGAATACGGCGTATACTGTCGTCTAGTTATAATACTTCTATAATATCACCTGATACTAAAAACCAAGAAATTTTGTTGTACCATAGAATGTACAAATAACTTATGAAAATCATAATCCTTAATATAAAAATATTGGAACACGACAAATCCAAGGGATATGGTATTCCTAGAAGTTTGTCTTAGTTTGTCCGAATATGTACACGAGGGAAAAAATATCTAGGAAAAACATTTTATTCCAGCCAGTCACATGTTTAACTGTAATTTAGTAGAAAAATATACTCTTTCCGAAAATGTGTACTGTGAACCATCTAAATTAAAAATTAAGTTTCTTAAATTTCACCAGGAAAATTAAAAAAAAAAAAAAAAAACTGTAATAAATACGACAACAGAATATATTGATACAAGTGGATTAATACTCATTTGTGAAAAATTATAATATGTGCCGAAGAACAGACTTAATACTAAGGATATAATTTTCCTTGGATATTTGTATCCCTATGTACATATCCAACAAGATTGGTATCTCAAGGTTATCGTAACCCCCTGGCGTATTGTTTTTCTAGATTTTTGTAACAAGAGGTAAATTATTTCTAGTAGAATATTTGGGGTGACAGATATCCTTGGGCTTAAGTCTTAGGAATATTGTACTGCGGGGGGAGAGGAAATAAAAATATGAGGGAACGATTCACATGTTACAAAAGTGTTTATTTTGATGGAGGGGGGGAGAAGGTAGCAATAAGACGGACGAAAAAAAAACGATATATATATATATTAAACGGCAAGCGTTAAGATGCACGCAACATAATGTTTTTAAAATTTAAAAATAAATATTATATATATATATATATATATATATATATATATATATATGTATAAAATATAATATTATATTATATTATAATATATATATTATATATATATTATATTTAATATAATATATACGTGTAAAAAACTAATTGGTTCCAAAGATCCGGTCGTATATCGAGTGGAGATCAATTGATGCCTTTATATGTGATGGACACAATGGGGTCTGTACCAGGATTGACCGGATTGTTTGTGGCCGGAATATTCTCGTCAGCGTTGAGTTCTGTGTCGCCGATACTCAATTCCCTGGCAGCAATCACATTGGAAGATTACATTAAGGTAAATCGAATCGCGAACCATGCGTCCGGTGGAGCTACTGCTCTATAATATTTTTATTTTTATTACTTTTATTATTATTACGGTTAATACGCTTGAAAGTGACTTGTTGTTGTTCTTGATCTCCGTACAGCCGTTCAAAGCACGGGAAATATCCGATGAGTACCGAGTCGGTTGCATGAAGACCCTGGTGCTCATGTACGGCGGCGTTTGCATCGTATTGGCGTTTTTGGCGAAATATTTCGGTTCGGTGTACCAAAGCGCGCTGACCATATTCGGAGTGGTCGGAGGACCCGTATCCGCCGTTTTCACGCTGGGAGTGCTTGTGCCTTTCGTCAACCAAAACGTAATCCTACTCTTGACAGGGCCGCCCATGCGAACCCGATGAGTTCCGATTTTACGTGACACATCGCATTTGATTTCCTTTTTTTTACCTTTTTTCACTTTTTCAGGGCGCGGTCATCGGTTTGTTACTCGGTTTGGCGTTTACATCGATCCTCGGGTTTGGTGGACCCAAACCACCAGTCGAAAACCTACCTACGTCCACAGACGCGTGCACCGCGGTCACAAATCGTCCAACTTCTTTCACATCGCATCTACCGTTGGGGTAATAACGTATTACCATAAGCGTGCGAAGATCTTGCTGGTAGGGGGGAAGGGAGGATAGGAAGGGAGAATATATATTTAGGTATATGAATATATATATATATTTCTGTCCCATATTAGGTATTCAATTATATTATAAATTATACAAGTTTATATTATTTTGTTACAAGTTATTTAAATTAATTTTAATGATGAAGGTATTTTTATTTTATACATGTATAACATTAGTTCAAGTTCTAATAACAGACATTTTACAGTATATTTGTATTTTAATAACACTATACTCGCATAAAAGAAGAGTATAAAACACATTGTTTCCAATTGCTCAACGAAAATTTATCATTTATTCCTTCTCAGTAAGAACAATTCTTCTCTGATAGGGAGTTAATATTTTGATATTTTAATATTAAACATCATGGTTATCACGTATCCATGAAGACGCATTATTACTACGGTATCTTGCGGGGAGCGCGAGCGCGAAGCTGGACAACACATAAACATCGTGTATGTATTATGGGAAGAAAAATTCAACCCTCAGGAGGGACAGCTACTCACCCTGCTCTCACCATGCGTATTACGACACATGTCTAATATAATTTACGTCTAGCGCTTTGTTTGTAGAAATGACTCCGCGGTAGAAACAACGCACAAAGTTTTTTTTACACTTTTTGTTTTTATTTTCTCCTCATAACGACTTCTGCTTATTCACTTTTGAATTAAAATTCCAACAATTTCATGTTATCTGAGCAGAAATAATGCTGACAATTTAAACGATACGACCACACACGTTTTAATATATTGTTTAGTTACAAGTTTTAGTTACATCCCACCGAAGGGCCTAACGAGTACAACTGTTTGTAATGATTAGATTTCACAGCGTGAAACTAAATAATTAAAAACACCGACAAATACATTTAAAATACAATTAATGTGATTATTTTAGGTTAAACTAATACTCATAATTATATTTTTAACACATTCGAGACGGACCGTCATAATCTAAAAGTTACGTTTGAGACGAGTAACGTGTCTGGCGCGTTACGATATTTTACTTATAAAAGACGAATCACGCGTCTCGCGCGTTATGTCTACTATCGAATTTTAAAACTCGATATAAAATCATATACTCACACCATTGTTTTCATATGACAATCTATCGATAGGTAATATTGTAAAGATTATTTTTATAAAAAGAATAAATTATTTGCTCCACGTGGAGCGTCACTGGAATTTGATTCGTTGCGCCTATTGGCTGTTAATAATAGTTGTTTTCAACTCATAATTATATCAAAATAATTTTTCATTTTCTTGGATTCTCGTGCGTCGGCTTGACGAAGTTTGTTGACGGAATTTGTTCCTAAATGGTAATACTATTTTATTTATATTGTTTTATTTATATAGACCCGCATATTATGTATTATACGTCATAATATTTTCTTGTTATCGAATTATTTCTAAAATAAAATAGACGCTGTACAAATTTTATTTTTATACAGATCGTGATAAGTAATCGATTTACGTTTTATATTTTATTATTTTTATACTGAAAAATGTCTAAAAAAATTAACGACTATGACATAAGTCGTATGTTAGATGAATTTATGGATGATAGTGGATCTGATAGAGAAGATGATGATGTTGATAATAATAGTTCTGACGAGGACAAAAAAAATTGGTCGACTTTTTTTTTTGTCATTTTCGATCATGTTTTGACCGGTAAGAAAAATATGAAGTATTTAAGTTATGGAAATTATTTTTTTTTTTCACAAAAACTACAACATTTCTACTATATTACAGTGAAAAAATCATAAATGTTGATTAAAATGCGAAAGCATAATAATTGTACGAAAAGTGGTAAAAACTGTTTGTCTCCGGGGGAAAAAAGGAGCGAAAATGTTCCGTCTCCATTGTACATTGTCGTATCACGTGCCTCGCGCGTGATTCGTCTCGAATGTGTTAAATACAAGTGGCTTTTATTACATATACATTTAAAATTCGATACTCCAGGATTCGTTTGATTTTATTTGTCGAACATTATACCTTTACGAAATGATGACTATTTCTTGAACTAAAAGTTTTGAAATTTGAATAATGGTCTTACTTATGAGCTCTGTAGAGGATCACTTATAATTAATTTATTTATGAATAAAAGCTATATTGTTATACCACAATCTAGAAGTCAATGATTCTAAACTGAAACCAAAGAAACGTTTACCGAATTTATATGCCATCATTTTTAGATGCTATATTCTCTACATATTATCAATTTAATTATTTTGTTTAAGATTCCAAATCATCAATGCAATTATGTACTATATTATTTTTATATTTATTATTATAATATTAATTGTTGTTGTTGTGCTTTTATTACACAGAGATCTTTACCACGACAATTACATGTATTTGTACCGAATCAGTTACATGTACTACATAGTTCTAGGATTCTTAGTCACGCTCGTTGTGGCGATGATTGTGAGCGGGATATTTCGCGGAACGAATCGAGACTTTAATCCGGATTTATTCACCCCGTTTGTTGCAAGAAGATTGAAAAGACGCGAAAAGGATTATGATCAAAGCCAATAACGTTAGTACTTATAATATTAATCTCTTAATCAAATAATGTTTAAATGATCGATATCGTTTTGTAGTGATGACAGCCAATATAAGTTTAAAATTATACGCCGGGGAATTATTTTACGTTCAAACCTGTAACGCTTTCCACATGTTATTAAAAATGTGCGTTCCGATAAAATATTTGTATGCACATTACAAAAGTTCTTCAAAAGATATATTTTTGGTTTGTGCTGTTTTTGTTTTTCATTGATTACAATTCAAACTATACCATTATATTTATTTACGATCTTCCGGTAAATGTTAACCGAGTTAATTTACGATTTTATAATGGAATTTTTCTTTACTTATTAAAGTATTTTTTTTTAGTGTATCATTAAATACTATTTGTTATATAAAAGCATACGATACACTATTTTACAATTTCTTTTACTTAAAATAATTCACTTTGCGAGATCATACGAAAACCTTAACTTTATAATTTAAGTAGAACCAATTTATATTAGTTATATGCTAATTAAACTGTACATTATCCTATTAAATCTATTACTTTTTTCTTATACCAAACATTTATTACTCATACGAAAATAAATGTCGGTACCTATACTAAATATTCCTAGAATAATTACTATCTGAGTGAAGTCTCTCTTTTATAATAAATCTCGTTTCTGTATTTCAGGGTAGGTATTATATAATCTTGTTTATTTTTGACCACTAGATAAAAATATTCTAACGCATTTTCACCTCATTATGTATTAAGAATATTAACATGAATTAAGTAAAAATCTACTTTCATTATATTATAAACATAAAATAATGATGATAATCGGTTTAAAATCTCCAAATTTACAAAACAAAAAAATTATGCACTGTGACTTTTTTGTTCAATTAAAACAGACTTGAATTTAAACTGATTTATTAACTTCAAAATAACTAATCAACTTTAGAACTTCTGATTATCAGTAGAAAATATTAAAATTTACTAAGATATAAATAAATAGATTTAAGATTTAATTCTTTATTAAATACGAGTAAAATAATTAATTGATAATTCAAAAATAAATAAAAGATACTAAAAATATATTAATACACAAATTGACTTATTCTAAAAAATCGATAATACACGATCAAACTTTAAATAGAAATCACCATTACGTTGTACTTATAAATTACCAATCAATGCAGTATTAGAAAATCAGTTTTTGAGGTGAAAATAAATTGAAAGTTCCTTATCCATTAAAAATTCACAGAAGTTGAGAAAGAGTCATATTGCGGAAATAATCTTCAAAGGAAAAAAGGATAAAAAAGGGAATAGTGTGTTGAGTTTGATTTAAGGAAATCTTTAAGTTTATACACGATTACCGTATAGAGGGTAATAATCTCGTTAGATAGGAGTCTCCATAGATTTCTACCTTTCAGTAAGCGATCACAATAAACGAAAAGATTTAACATGTGTCAAAAGATATTATATTTATTGGCGAGGAAAAATTGAATTTTCAAGTTGACTATACAAAATAATATTAGTTAATATACCATTGCTTATCTCTTTATAAACAACAAACTCTTAAAAGTTCTTTGAATGTTGAAAAAAATATTATTTGAAAAGTTTGTTATTTTACTTTCATGAACAAAAAAGTGTAAAAAGGTAATTACAATTATGTTAGAAAACATTCACTTGTTATATAATTTATGAATATTTTAAGTACCAACTTATATAATAAGACAGACAAAATTTAAATATTTATTTTCGGGTAAAAATATAAATTAGTATTATTAGGTCCAAGAAACTTTTTATTTTATTTTTTTTTTATTATTTGTAAAATTACAAACAATTCTATACAAAACCATTTAAATAAAAAAAAAAAAAAACCATAAAATACTGTTAATATTATTTTACATCATTAAATATGTCCAATGGATGAATTTTTTTAATATATATTAGATTAATAATTGCTTGTTATAAACTTTATCAATAGAGAAAATTATAATTCAAAAGTAATTTATTTTTCATGAATAATTATTTTATTTTAATAAGGGTAACGCTTTTTAGATTCTGAACGGAGTGAAGAATGTATTGATTTTACAATGATGTGTGTTTTTTTTTTTTTTTTTTTTTTTTTTTGTGTCTGTCGACACGTTTTGGGGCAGTAAAAATGCTTCGATTGCCTTATGTAGCAACTTTTCTGAAAGGAAAGTGAATCTATTTGGTACTTTGGGGCTCAAAAGTTAAAAATTTCCAATATTTTTTAAATGCGACGGGAAAAACCATAAAAAAATTTGGGAAAAACGGGAGTTTTTACGCAAAACCACTTTTTGACATAATCAAATTTTTTATTTTGCTATTACTCAAAAACTAATCGATGTAAATACTTGAAATTTTCACCAAATGTTTAGATTAGCGTTCTCTATACACCATTAAATTTTCAAAGTATTTTGACTTTTATGAAGCTATTTATAGACAATTGAAATTTTCAATATTTTTAAGTATTTTTTTTTTAAATAACGATAAAAGTTTTTTGGCTGTCTAGAAAATCTTGAAAATTTAATACAAGGTTTCTTATAAGTTGTTCCTTAACTGATAAAAAAAAATCTAAAATCGTAAGTCACAATTTTTTTTTATAAGTGCTCAAAGTTCCAATTTATACGAAATATGTAAAAATCACGATAATTTGCAAGTTATTTTGTAGATAAAAATTCATAAAAATTTTTCTGTTCATACTTAAGGTTTAAAATTTTAACACGAGGTTATGTATAAGCTACTCTTCAAAAATCTTTAAAAAAATTTCTACCGGAATTAGAGGAAAAAATTTTATGACTGTTTGAAATTTAAATATTTACGAAATTGCATAAAATAGCGATTTATTCTCAAACGATTTTAAATATTTTTTCTAATTCAAAAAGTATAAGTCGCAGATTTTTGAAATATCTACCAGCTGTTAAGATTGGTATTTCCTTTATGTCATATTTTTTTCAAAATATTATATTGATTTTTAAGCCACTTATAGGCATTTAAAATATTCGATTTTTTTACATTTTTTTTTTATAATCGGTGATAAAAAAAATTTGGCTCGTACAAAATACTTGAAAATTTAATAGAAGATTCCACAGAAGTAGTTTTTAAAGTCATTCAAAAATTATTAAAATCCATAGGCACAATTTTTTTTTATAAGCGTTTGAACAGCGAATATTGACAAAAAATTACATGTAAAATATAATATACTGTATAATATTCTAGACTGACAAAGATATCGGTTTTTTTTAAAATGCTCTAACTCAAAAATGAAAAACCGCAACAACTTGAAATTTTCACCAAATCTTTATATTGACGTTCTCTATACATGGTTAAGATTTCAAAGTATTTTGACATATTTTGACTTATTTATAGACAATTTAAATTTTCGATTTTTGTTAAATTTTTGTTTTTAAACATCTATAAAATTTAATTGATTGAGCGAAAACTCTTGAAAATTTTATACTAGGTTTATAATAAGTTAAACTTATCGTAACTAAAAAATATCGGTGATCGGTAAAATCAATTTTTTTTTATAAGCCCTTAATTCTCAAATTTGTATAAAATGTGTAAAAATCACGATAATTTGCAAGTTATTTTGTAGATAAAAATTCATAAAATTTTTTTTGTTCATACTTAAGGTTCAAAATTTTAACACGAGGTTATGTATAAGCTACTCTTCAAAAATCTTTAAAAAAATTTCTACCGGAATTAGAGGAAAAAATTGTATGACTTTTTGAAATTTAAATATTTACGAAATTGCATAAAATAGCGATTTATTCTCAAACGATTTTAAATATTTGTTATAATTCAAAAAGTATAAGTCGCAGATTTTTGAAATATCTACCAGCTGTTAAGATTGGTATTTCTTTTATGCAATATTTTTTTCAAAATATTATATTGATTTTTAAGCCACTTATAGTCATTTAAAATATTCGATTTTTTTACATTTTATTTTTATAATCGGCGATAAAAAAAATTTGGCTTCTACAAAATACTTGAAAATTTAATCGAAGATTCCACAGAAGTAGTTCTTAATGTCATTCAAAAATTATTAAAATCCATAGGCACAATTTTTTTTTATAAGCGTTTGAACATCGAATATTGACATAAAATTACATGTAAAATATAATATAATGTAGAATGTTCTAGACTGACAAATGATATCGGTTTTTTTAAAATGCCCTAACTCAAAAACGAAAAACCGCAACAACTTGAAATTATCATTAAATCTTTATATTGACGTTTTCTATACATGGTTAAAATTTCAAAGTATTTTGACATATTTTGACTTATTTATAGACAATTTAAATTTTCGGTTTTTCTAAATTTTTCGTTTAAAAATAAAATATACTTATATAATATTTATAAATAACATTGTATTATATTCTAGACTAACATATGAACTCCGTTCAGAATCGTTATTCGTATACAATGATATCTATCATTGCATTCAAATTTAACAAATCCATTATAATAATGACCTATCCTATAAGCGAGGTGCACTCCACCCCTAACCGTACAGCAGAGCGAGGCCCATCCGGTTCTTTTTTTTTATTTATTATTTGGTGTTTAACCATAATGCGGTAGATTATTGGACATATGTAAATTATAAAGTAATTTTATTTATATTCTTAGAACACTTAATTATTAAAGTATGTGCTAACACAATTATATTATGTTATAAATATGTATACATGGTAAATAAAAATTAATAAAACTATAAATTATCTGAATACTGGTAAGACAATTATTTTGTACACAGCATAGTTTTATTGGTTATTAAAGAAGAAAATATATTTTCAACAAAAAATTGAAATGCATAATTAGGAGCATAGGAACTTTTAATAGATTTCGAAAACAGCTATAGCGAGGTAATGGTTCAATTGCCGTGCCGAGTATAAAAAAATAAATGTTTAATAACATAAACATTCAACAATAATTAGATACTGGTTAATTTATATAACTTTATTGTAATACTTGTGTTTGTATGTCATATGTTAACAATTAGACAAATTAGATTAGTAATATACTCACACAGAATAATTGATCAATCGCTATATAAATCGATTGATAATAATAATAATCCATGCAACACATAATGATGAAGCAAAATCAGTATCATGTTTTGGTTCGTAAGAATTAACTTAAATCGTACATTGAATAGATAATGAAGCATTATAAGTAAATTATAATATGTAAACATCAATTGAGTGATGACGTAATATATTGCGTACCCATACTTAATTATTGTTAGATATTTTACGGGAGATATAAAAATAATAATAATAATAATAATTATAATTGTCATTATAGTAAATACGAAACGTTGAGTGGATACTTAGTTAACCCGAGGTAAAATTTTTTTCTTAATTGCGAAGCAAAATTTTTTTTGGAGTATATACGAATATCAACCCTAGTACATAACTTACATAACTTAAAATTGTTTTAAATATAAAACTAATACATTCTAAGCTTCATTTTCTTTTCCATTTATATACAAAATTAAGACAATTAGTACTCTAGGTAGGTTTATATTTAATTGAATCTCTTGTTTTACAAATCATTTTAGTACAGAAAAATTAGATAAGCGGCGAAATGTTCTATTAAAGCGAATATTGAGATGAATTTTGGTATATATATTTTACTGTCGTTATATTTTATCAGTCAAGGTTGAAAATTATCTTGAAATAATAGAAATCAATACCTTTGTTATAATGTTATAAACCTACATTATACGATTTCTGGCTGTTGTTACTATCGAATAGGGAACAATAATATTATACAGGTATGATAGTTATAGCAAATATTCACCGGGTCGTAACTCAAGTAATAAAAAATCTCAGCCGCAATTGGGATTAGATATTTATTTCGAAGATGTCTTCGGGGATGCAACTAATTTGCAGCTGATGATTTCAATCATCGATTGGATACTTGTTTTCATTTAAACAATAAACATTCTATAGGTAAGTTTTGTAGTATGATAAAAATTCAGTGTCGGTATACATTAAACCTATTTACGAGAAGTTGTGAAAAGATATGCCGATTTAAATATAGCGAACACTTGCTGCGATAACATGTTTGTTGTGGCTGCGTAGACGAGGTTGCAAACATGATAATTTTACTGAGTGGTTTGTGCGCGTTTGTAATCATTGTTTATCACGGTAAAATACATTTAAAACTCTATATGTACAACGATTGACGCTGAAACGTTTATCATGCTGAAACGATCGTCTAGATAATAATTGACGTGACAGTTCGGGTAATAAAAAATAAAAATTAAAAAATAAAAAAAATTGTGAAACAAATAACTTTTATTGAAAAAATACAACAATTACATAACGTATGTATGAGTAAATACATTTAAATAACATTTACGGTTATAATTTGAAATGTGGAATATATTCTCGTACTATGCGTTGTATACATTATATATTATATGACGCACATTATCATTTATGACGCAACACATAACATAAAAGGACTTAAAGCAATGATTTTTAGTTTTAAATAAAAATTCCGTTATGTTATCATTAAGGCTCGGATTTCAATGGATTTGCATCTTTTTTTTGGGATATCTTACGCGGTGCTTTCCAAGCTACAAATATGTTTCAAGTACTTCGCGATCTAACCACAATCATTTTTTGGTGCATTTTTTTTGCTTTTTTTGCATTTTTAGCGGATTTC
This sequence comes from Sipha maydis, assembly GCA_034509805.1. NCBI lineage: Eukaryota > Metazoa > Arthropoda > Insecta > Hemiptera > Aphididae > Sipha > Sipha maydis. The sequence continues at coordinate 40,879 of JASXSY010002140.1, forward strand.
ATCATTTTTAGGGCATTTTTTGACGGTTTTAATGAATTTTTTAATGTTTTAGGACATTTTTGACCTATTTGTCGTATTATAACTAAAAAAATTTACCTGACTGAAATATAAGTACTACATAGTAGTATGATACTCTAGGTATCTCTATAGACGAAACGACTGATGTAGAAGTAGATTCGCCCAGAAAAGTATTTTTACTAAATAGCGATGTTTTAGAAAAAGCGAATCATAGTAACCATAATCGCAAAATTATTTGATAGATCTCTTTTAATTTTGTGGCCAACAGGAATAAAACATGACAAGGTATTACTTTTTTTAAGTGACGCAGCTCCATATACTCGTGTGGTCAAGGCTGGATAATCTTTAAATGCTTTATATTCCAAAATGATCCATGCTACTTGTTTGGCATATGCTTTACATCGAGTAATGGAGGAAATACGAAATAAGGAAAACATTTTGAAACGTCATTTTTAGATTCTGAACGGAGTGAAGAATGTATTGATTTTACAATGATGTGTGTTTTTTTTTTTTTTTTTTTTTTTTTGTGTCTGTCGACACGTTTTGGGGCAGTAAAAATGCTTCGATTGCCTTATGTAGCAACTTTTCTGATAGGAAAGTGAATCTATTTGGTACTTTGGGGGGTCAAAAGTTAAAAATTTCCAATATTTTTTAAATGCGACGGGAAAAACCATAAAAAAATTTGGGAAAAACGGGAGTTTTTACGCAAAACCAGTTTTCGACATAATCAAATTTTTTATTTTGCAATAACTCAAAAACTAATCGATGTAAATACTTGAAATTTTCACCAAATGTTAAGACTAGCGTTCTCTATACACCATTAAATTTTCAAAGTATTTTGACTTTTATTAAGCTATTTATAGACAATTGAAATTTTCAATTTTTTTAAGTATTTTTTTTTTAAATAACGATAAAATTTTTTTGGCTGCCTAGAAAATCTTGAAAATTTAATACAAGGTTTCTTATAAGTTGTTCCTTAACTGATAAAAAAAAATCTAAAATCGTAGGTCACAACTTTTTTTTATAAGTGCTCAAAGTTCCAATTTATACGAAATATGTAAAAATCACGATAATTTGCAAGTTATTTTGTAGATAAAAATTCATAAAATTTTTTCTGTTTAAACTTAAGGTTCAAAATTTTAACACTAGGTTATCTATGAGCTACTCTTCAAAAATCTTTAAAAAAATTTCTACCGGACTAAGAGGAAAAAATTGTATGACTGTTTGAAATTTAAATATTTACGAAATTGCATAAAATAGCGATTTATTCTCAGACGATTTTAAATATAAGTTATAATTCAAAAAGTATAAGTCGCAGATTTTTGAAATTTCTACCAGCTGTTAAGATTGGTATTTCCTTTATGTCATATTTTTTTCAAAATATTATATTGATTTTTAAGCCACTTATAGGCATTTAAAATATTCGATTTTTTTACATTTTTTTTTTATAATCGGTGATAAAAAAAATTTGGCTCGTACAAAATACTTGAAAATTTAATAGAAGATTCCACAGAAGTAGTTCTTAATGTCATTCAAAAATTATTAAAATCCATAGGCACAATTTTTTTTTATAAGCGTTTGAACATCGAATATTGACATAAAATTACATGTAAAATATAATATAATGTAGAATGTTCTAGACTGACAAACTATATCGCTGTATGCAACTGCCAACCCATCCTAATTGAAAAATATATTTATCGTTTCAAAATAAAATATACTTTTTACAATGTTTATAAATAACAATGTATTATATCCTAGACAAACATATGAACTCCGTTAAGAATCGTTATTCGTATACAATGATATCTATCATTGCATTCAAATTTAACAAATCCATTGCAATAATGACCTATCCTATAAACGAGGAGCACTCCACCCCAACTGTACAGCAGAGCGAGGCCCATCCGGTGTGTGTTTTTAATATTATTAGTGCATTTTTTAGAGTTTTTAGGTCAAAAATGCATTTTTTGAAAGGTAATTTTTTTGATATTTTTAGAGCATTTAAATCCGAGCCCTTGTTATCATTATGGCCCTGCACACAGCATAAATACCTAAGTATGAATTTAATTATGAGTGAAAATCCGCTCGTTTAGATGGTCTGCATTTTAATACAAGATAGCAATTCCCTGATCAATTCTCAGTTATTACTAAAAATTAAGTAACAAAATCACAGTAAAAAATTAAATTCATTGAGAAGTTGTCATGACCGTTCGATTTTTTTGTAGCAAATCCATAATAAAATTCTTAGAACACGAGTAAATAAAATATATATAATGTTCAATAGATAAAAATGATTTTTGAAAAATAATATTATTTTGAATTCAGCGTTATGTTCTATTAATAGAAAAAGCATATATTTAAATTGTATTGCAAGCTTATGTTTTACATATTTTATTTTTAAATCATACGAATTCAACGTGTCAATAATATAATTTATCACACTTATGATTGAATATTCTGATTAATGAATTAATTTTTTGCATCATTCAAAAAAAAAAAAAAAAAGAAAAGAAAATGTTCTTTCTTTTTTCTCGGCTTAAATTCTATAAAAAGGTTAGTAATTACATATTTTCTCGTTTGAAAACGCTGAGTTGATTCTTTTTATAAACACCAAATGTATAACTCCCAAAAGTAGTATTTTTATTATACATTTAATTGTTTTTTATACACATTAAAATATTGAATATTTTTTTTTTTTGCATTATTGACAAGATATGATAATGTCCATAAAAAAATTCAATCCTATTTTTGGAAAGAAAAAATAACTTTAAATAATAAAAAAAATATCGACTTAATTAATTAATTGTATTAGAATACGGGGACTAGATCAAAAAAGTTAAAGAATCATATTTTAAAAATATTAGCCTCTTGCACAATAGCAAATTTTAATATCTTACCAGTTACTTAAATCGTGTTATTTATTAAATTGTTGTGTAAAAATGGAGTTGTAGAACCTTTAAAAGTTAAGAAATGCTGAGTTTACCGATAAAATACTAAACGAAATAATTCCAAATCGATGGTTACACAATATATCAATAGTTAAGAAAATAAACATATAAATGAAAAAAACAAATAAATATATAAAAGTTTATTCTTAACAACCAATTTATTTTTGTAAAATAAAATCAAACAAATAAGTTTTAATACGGTACGCTAAAGGACAAATAACATTAAAATATAAATTTTACTTCCTGGGCATTTCATTAGTTTGTGTACACCATCAAGATTGAATGTATTTTTCAATGATCAGATATAACTGTCCCTTTTATAATGATATGCATTGAATCGTTAAAAACTATTCGAAGAACTCTATTGATATGAAAATACGGGCAACATTCTGTGCGGTCATTTATACGGCTTTAAATGTGGTGTTATAGAGTTAAGATTTTTAACGTGACTATCGCCGGCTTTAAAAGTCAATAACTACTAACGTACACCATTCTCATAATATCTCCATCAATTAAAGTAGACAATACCAAATGATATTAAATCAAAATTTATTCAAACTATTTTTTCATAAATTATTTTATTTGTTAGGATTCGTAACAATTATCATTTTATTTGCAGAGTTTGATCAAAATTGGTTTATTACATTATTTAAATTATTAAATAATACAAATAATGATGCAGACAGTTTTTAAGCATTTTAATATATATTTTTAAAGTACATTTATCTGATATTTTTCAACCTCACCCTGATATTTACTCTCAAACTAATACTAATATTGTGGAAGATTTTCTTAACTCCCCACCGTACTGGCCATCTAATCCTATTAAACATTTCACACCCAACGATATAAAATTTGCCATAAATAAATATTCCCTTAAGAAATCTCCAGGCTTTGACCTGGTTACTGCCGAAGTAGCTAGGTGTCTATCTAATAAAGCATTTATCCATCTTTCACATATTTTTATTATTATTATTTTAATATCCTATAAAATTGTTTTTAGCTAAAACCGAAAAAAATTGTGAATTAAATAATTAGCATTTTTATTTATTTATTCTCATATATTTTATCAAAATGCAAAATTCGAAAGAATTTTCTTATGAACTTATTTTATGAAAATAAATGTATTCTACTGTAAATTATTGTACTTTTGATTTTGCATTTAAAATATTTTTGTTTTTATTTTTTTTAGCTAAAAACAATTTTATAGGATATTAAAATAATAATAATAAAAATATGTGAAAGATGGATAAATGCTTTATTAGATAGACACCTAGCTACTTCGGCAGTAACCAGGTCAAATAGGCCTGGAGATTTCTTAAGGGAATATTTATTTATGGCAAATTTTATATCGTTGGGTGTGAAATGTTTAATAGGATTAGATGGCCAGTACGGTGGGGAGTTAAGAAAATCTTCCACAATATTAGTATTAGTTTGAGAGTAAATATCAGGGTGAGGTTGAAAAATATCAGATAAATGTACTTTAAAAAGTTCAGCTTTATCAGTGTCAGAGGTGACATAGCTTCCGTCCGGATTTTTAATTGGCAAATTGGAGGTTTTGAATTTACAAATGTTTTTAGTCGCTCTCCAAAGACTGCCATCTTTTGGTGAGAGATTGGAAAGAAAATTATTGAAGGTTTCAGATTTATGTTTTGCCAGAACTTTTTTAAGATGATTTGATAATTTATTGTATTTGTGCTTATGAGAAGGAAGACGAGTTCGTTGAAAAATAGCTCTAGCTCTGCGTTTTTCTACTATTATACAGCGAATATATTCTGGAAGAAGAGGGTTATGAGATGAAGTTAGAGTTTCTGAGGTAGCAGACCATGCCGCAGATTGAATAAGTTTTGTAAAATTATTTACAGCATGATCGATGTCATTAGTTGATTTTAGTTTTACATTTAATTTTATTTGTTGGTTAACAAGATCATGAAATTTGTTTTTATCGGTAGAGGGCTTAAATAATTTAGGAGATTCAAGACGTATTAGAGGAGCAGCACTTATAGTTAACAGGATTGAGGAGTGGTCAGAATTTAATTCAAGGAGATTTTCGGTGTAGCAGTTTAAGTTACTAGGTATCTTGGTCACAAAGATATCTAAGATATCGGGGTTTTTGCGTGTTGAAGTCGGCCAATAGGTTGGGCCAGGAGGAGCAAGAATTTTGTAATTTTTAGTTGATATGAAATTTTGGAGGACTATTCCACGTGGATTATTAACACGACATCCCCAGGCCAGGTGTTTCGCATTATAGTCACCTCCAGCTATAAAATTGTTGTTAATTGAGTTAAAGTAGTCTGTAAAAATTTGATTAGTAATTTTGTGCTTTGGGGGAGAGTAGACAGCTGCTATGGTAACAGGGACATTATTAATTTTTGTAACTAAAGCACATGATTGTAGATATTCTTGACAAAAATTTGGAAGAGGTTGATAGACAATAGAAGATTTAATTATTATGGCAACTCCACCATGCGCTGTGTTATCGGGATGATTTGTTTTTAATACTTTGTAACCAGGAATGTTAATGTGCGAATATTTGGTGAAATGTGTTTCGGTTATAAGAGCAATGTCTATGCGTTTATTGTATAATACAGTTTCAAGAACGTTAATATGATTTTTTAAGCCATTTGCATTGAATTGAAGGATAAGGGTAGATTTGTTAGTGATATTATTAGCAGACATTTATATTTTATCGAGTAATTTTGTGATTAATTTATTGAGAAGAGTGATAAGAGGTTCAATAAGTGATTTGAACTCACCAATGAAATTTTTGAGCTCGGAAGTGGAGTTAGGATCTGTATTGGTAGATTCACCAGAGGTGGCTTGAGCGTATGTGGGTACGCGGTTAAAGGGTTGATTTATTGAAGTTTTAGTTAGTAGGTGGCCGTCTTTAACATTTGTATTCTGATTTCTAATATTATCTGCTAAAAAGTTACTCTTGGTGGTAGGTTTCCTGCCGCGTTGAAGCTCCCTATACACTGAGCATCCCTTGTAGCTGGCAGGATGATCTCCAGAGCAGAGTGCACATTTTGGTGGGTCTGAGCGTGAGGTTGGACATGAAGAAGACTGATGATGATCACCACATCGGACGCAGCGTGAGTGGTAGCCACAGTAGGATTTAGTGTGACCATATTCCTGGCAGTTAGTGCATTGACTGATCACTTTAGGTTTGTAGGGCTCTTCAACTTTTATTTTGGTGTGAAGGAGAGAGGTGAGCTTATAGATATCGTTTGAGTGGTCAGTCGGTTCTAAGTCAACGAAGAATAGAGGGAGTGGACATTTGGTGGTTTTATGTAGCACCTTCGAGACTTGTCTGACCTCAAAACAACGAATCTCGAGTTCAGTTTTTATTAGTTGTGTAGGTGTAGACTGATGAATGTTACGAATAACTACACGTAAAGGTTTATCTTCTCGTAGCTGATATGTATGGTATTCAGCATTGCTTTCTTTAAGATAGCGAATAAGTATTCTGTAGGAATCCGGGTTTACGGTTTGAATTTTTAGGCGGTCACCAGCAGACTTGCAAAAGAAGTTATCGACACCAATTAGTTCGATTAGTACAGAGCAGAAGTTCGGAAAGTCTAAGATACCTTTCATGAATATCGGGGGAGGTGGTTTGATGAGTATAACTTCATTTGGTTCTTCTTCAACATCGGGTGAGTCAGTAACAGCGGTTGGACCGGTATCCATGACTGTCGGTTCATTTTGAGTTAGAAGTTCGTAACGGTTGCGTGTAGTAAAAAGTTTTTTGTTTTGTGAACCTACGAGTTTAGGCGAAGTTTTGGTGGAAGAAGTGTCCGATGAGGAACTAGATAAATTTCTTTTGGATTTGGGTGTTGCGTTTGCCAGCCATCGTTTGCTTGGCTGTTCATATTACTACTTTGAGTACTGCGGCTAGAGTTAATGGAATTACTAGAAATTGCAGGAGTTGATAAGCGAGCAGGCTGTATAGTGCTGTTTACTTTATTGGTATTACAATTAATTGTTTTATTTTGTGCACGATTTGATTTTGGAGTGGTCGGCATATCTTACGTGAGCAAGGTCACGAACCGCTGCGCGACGCACGCGATGCCGCGATAACGCGAACGCGTTATCTAAAGACGGCGCGACGACTGTTAGATAATCGCACTTTTAGTAATATATTAAAATAAAATTAAAATTACATTTTGTAAAGCACACGAAACGGCGTACTTACAAGTTAAAAATTAAACTAATAATTTGGATTGAAATTAACGTTAGCAATTTTTACATATCACTTTGGACATAAACGGTTGCGATGAGCAAGAATGAAAACGAGATTTAACGGAGTTAAATAAATACGTGTGCGTCGGGCGCAGCGCGAACCGGGACTGTATTTATTATTTAGAATCAATAAATGTTGATTCTTAGAAAATTGTTGTGATGTTGTGAGTTCAAGAAATAAAAAGCTATTGTGTGTCTAAAACCTTTATGAATAACATGAAAAAATATTTATTTAAATTTATAAAGTATTATTTTGAATAAATACTTTTGCGATTATATTTGATTCATTACATGTAAATAACTTATTTTTATTTTGAGCGAAATAGTGTATATATTCAAAGAAAAAAAAAAATGTATCATGGTAAAACCAATACATTTCTCGTTTTTCTCAGAACGTAATATTAATTCGGTTAGTCCGAATTTCCTGAAAAATGTACTACCTCACGGGTTGCTGTTTTATTTTAAAATATGACTTTCAACCCTCGAAAAATGTACTATATGATTCCATGGATTATAAAAATGGTTATTGATACTAAAACAACATACGGTTTTCCAAATAGCTCTTACGAATTAAAATTAATAAACGGTAGCACACATGAATATACAATTTAATATGTTATGGGAAAAAGTTTAAACCGAGACAAATTTATAGTTGTCAACATGATTTTTCTCACTATACTGCGTCACGAATTTCCGAGTTTCTAACATATGCACCCAACAAAACGTTTTCGTTAACAATTTGAGAAAATCCATATTGTACCTGTGGTGCATTCAAGTGAGCGATCCAAATAAAAATAAAATTTTATTTTCACAGAAATATAAACTATGTATATACAACAATAAAAGTAAAATTTTATACAAAACGTGGTATCCAACTGTACAGCTATAGGTAGATACGTACTGCATTTCCCTTGAATTTGTTTTTCCCTCATATTCGCAGAGAACACTTTATTTGATTCTATAACAATAGTATTGTTATAATGTATTTGATATTCGATTGTTCAAATTCCTTAGTCTTTCTATATCTTATCGAATAAGTGCTTATCAAGCAACAGTATTTGTTCTCGAGACATTTCATTTTGTCGTCTTCACATTGTGCATTTCACGAGAACTAAAGATGCAATCATAACCTCGCATCATCCCTCTCGAGAAAGATTTTTCACCCCACATCCATCAAACCCCTCTCCGGGTATTTATATTTGGTGGTGAGTCAGAGAACGACTTTAAGTCCAAGTACCACGGATAAGTTGGACGGTCAGCTGGGGCCGAAACGTCGCATTTTTTTCGGACAACCCCGCCGTATGTAATGTATAAGACGTGTTATAAATATAAACGCATATACGAGTAGTGACGTTTGGAGTTATATTAATAATACGAATCACGACGACGTACCACCAAGACAACACAAAGCAATTAGTTTTTAAAAAGTGCTGATCACGGTGACGTAGTCGATTGTTCATGAGCCATTGAACCGGGTCGATCGGAACGTTTCTGCAGATAATGTGAAGCCATCAGTAACACGCGTTTAGACACCTAGCTACCGTGTGTAATATGTACAGGATCGAGATGCAACGGACCTACATATATATATATATATATATCTGATATCCGGAACAACGTTGAAAAATCGATTGCGAGGTCATCTCAAATACGCGTACGCGTGTTGTTATTAGGTATAATTATTATTGCGGGTCATGTCAAAATTAAGTAGCATTAAGGGTTACCTGTTTGTTGTATTTGCCGGCTGATCGAATTTCTCGGCTCGTTAATTTTGCATACATTGGTTTACTCTGGTTTGTTTATCATCGTCTGGCATAATACTGATCATATGCACATTAACCGAGTTTGACATCGAAAAGTAACTTTGTACTCAGGCTACATTTAACAGTCGACCCGAAAGCGCACGAATCGATCAGAAAAATATTAATCGAAAGTCTCGCATTAAATACAGGCTGCAATAAGCACACCTGTGTAATGTGTTTTCGGACCGTTCACGATCACGTAATTATTTATTACTAGTTTTCAAAACGTTGGGAAAATACTATTTTCGCATATCCATGGCACGTGCAGGTTTGGAATATTTTTCACATATGTATCCTAATCTGTTTTATGTACGTGAACTATAAGTAGTTGTAGATGGCAATCCAAATAAAAAGTTTATCAATTATAAAATTCAAAATTGTAAATATATTGACTTGATAATTTTACGGTAAAAAATTATGGGGTACAGCAAAAAATCGAACACACAAAAAATACAAGCATTGTAATCATACATTTTCAGATTCATAATTAAAGCTTCTCCGTATATCCTAAATCATATCCTTTACACGGATCTTTATATTCCTAAAGTCACTGAAATAGCCAAATTATTCTACTCTTAATTCAGAAATCGCTTTTAAAATCACACCAAAACTCATGTTGAAAACTTACTTTATTTTTTCATATCTGATTAAACTCCTCAGAAAGCACAAACGATAATGGTCTAAAAATCTAAAAGATAAAATTCACTTGTACCATGAGTAATTTGTAAATTCACGTCGAAATGCTTCTTTTTTTTTTAATTTGTAGTAATATTAATTTTTACATGGTTCTTAATTTAAAATGATCCATAATTAATTTTACTTTTATATGATGTGTATTACATTATTAAAAATACATCACTTAATATTTCAGAAATGCAAATAAATAGAAAAGGTAAAAATCCCACAAGATAAAGTTGATAAAACGACAAAATTGCTTCATTTGTATTGTAATAAACATGTGATTTATTATTTCAAGGAAATTATTTATTTTAACAAAAAAATAATGGGCCTCATCAAGAAAAATTCGTAGGGGATCCTTATATCGTATAACATTACATATTATAAATGAATGAGATATAATTGTATGATAATTAATAATATTATAAATTGTATTAATAGATGATTCGATTACAAAAAAAAAAAAAAAAAATTGAATTTCTAAGTAGAGTAAATTTTAATGGAGAGATTTTCATACGATAGAAAATTATATTAACTATTTATTACTATTAATATTTTTTTTTGCTATGGTAGAGTTTCAGATTTCAAAGATTTTATTCTATATTAATTATAATAAGTTTGTTGTAAAACTTAGGCATCTATGGTTGTCGTTAATTATAAAAATCTTATTTAACTTTTGTTATTTAATTTAAATCAAAAATAAAAATATTATTCACATTTTTGAATACGATTATATAAACTCGTATATAAACTATAAAAGCAAATTACTAATAAATTATATGTGTTTTTCATTTGATACTTAACTGTCTAATCAAAGAACTTTGCATTAAATATTTTGAGTGTTTTAACAGTAATAATTTAGAAAATCTATAGTTATTTATTGATGTTTTCCATACTAAACACCATACACTAATTACTATTGAGTTTTGAAAGTCCATTATTTTTGCAATACATAGATTAAAAATAATTTTATAAAATAAAATTTGCTTCATATATCGCGATGGGTAAATAACCATGAAAATATATTCAAATATTATAATTTATTTACAATCGACGATAAAATTATTGAGCTGACTAATTTTTTTACACTATCGAATTTTAACATTCGATATTCATACAAGCATATGTTACATTTTAAAATAGAAGATGAGTAACCTTAGCGTCCAGTACCATCGCTTATAATAATAATAATAATAATACCTCTTACAACGAATTTACTTATCCCGGTTGAGTTATATTTTGTACTGCGGCCGTATTGATCAGGGATGGGCCATAGGTGACCCGCCTACCGTTTTTTATTTGGCTTGCACTAATATTTGAGTTTTTATTACAGTATGTAAACCCGCGAATGTTCTCAGAATATTGTGATACATTTATTAACGAATGAGATTCTCAGCATTATTCGTTTGTAAATACATTTCACATAGTTTTCCATTCATATATATATATATTAACTTACAAACGAGAAAAAAAATGATACCTATTTTGTTAAACATGTATTTCATAGAAACAAGTTACAAGTTAGATCGTTAAATTCTTACGTGACTAAATTATTAATTGTATGTGACAATAATCATAATAATATTATTTATAATAACAGATTGACTTCGTTTTGGCTGAAAACTTTTCCCACTATAAACACTTCCCCCGTCACTAATATGTTAGAGTAATTAATCAAGTTAATTAACTTGATTATTTGAATCGATTAAATTGAAAATTGCTTAATAAATTCTACGTTCATATAAATAATTGTACTTATTTTAAGAATTTTTAAACACAAAAAGATAATCGTTAAAGCAAAAATTATTATTCGTCGAATAATTTTTGCATAAATGAAGATACTAACCGTGTGTTTATTTGAATTCAATTTTTTTTTTATCTCATTGCGTTTCCATTTCAAGCAGTACATGATAGTACTGAACTATTTCGATAATTTAACTTGTACTTTATAATTGTTTGCTTGTTTTTTTTTTCATATTCATCGAATTATGCCACCGACTTGAAAAGAAAAAAAAAACATTAAACATGCTCTAATGGTCGACCACCTTTCTATCTCACGCAATTTTGTTAAAAATAACAACGAGACAGGAAATTTGTGTAAAACAAAAGTTCACGTTAACTTTTTTCTTCATATACCTACGCTTTCGGTGTACTACGCCGATTCAGCATTTTTTAACGTCCATTCTGCCAACAATTCCGGATAGATTCGTCGAACATGGTCCAATCACTTTAGGCGATATTTTATATTTTCTGATGAACGCGACTGGGTAAAATGAATCGATTTCCACGAGCCCAACGACGTTCAGATATAAATAAAACGGACACAATAAGCACGTATTGTTACATATGCACCAGATACCGATTATGGTTGGGGGAGGCGGTGTATGAGCTGAAAGTGCATTTGAAATTTTATAACAAAAATTTAAACATTGAATGATAAAAAGTTCCATTTCAATATTCATATTTTACCGTTTTTAAATTATTAAAAAAAATTTTATTCTGACTAAAAATGGAATAACAGATTATTTTTATTGAGTATCCTAAGGTTGAAATAGCATGGTTTTTACACTTTTATTTTCAAACAGATCTCATGTAACCTAACAAAAAAAAAAAAATCAGTAAAATGAGTTAGACTTTATATTTTTTAATTTTTTTTAATAATAAATTTCCACATTTATATTTTAATAAAAAATGCAATTCTTATTGCTTCATTATTTTTATATTATTTCCACACGATAGTTTAATTCTACCGTTTTCTTTCTCGAATTCTCTCTCCTCCTTTGAGTGATGCTAGAGTGATTATTTACTAGAAAAATTTAACTCGTAATTATAAAATAATAAACTAAATTAAACAAAAATTAATAATTGGAAGGGAAAAATACATATTTAACTTCATTGTAAGATAAGTGTTGTCAACAAAATTTTAATTATACAAAAATTACACTCAACATAATAAAATGGTAAAAACAAAATAAATTACATTATTATTATATAAAATAAATATTAAATTAAAGTAGCAAATTTATAACAGTATGTTTATTACATTTTTAGATTTCAATCCTGTCTTTTATTTCAAGTAACAAAATAAACCTTATTTGACTTTTTTTTCATTGTTTTTAGTAAATAATATTCTTATTTTTAAATTAATCAATCAATATTTTAATCACCTAGAATCTAGATTATTTTTCTCATGTAGTTTAATGTAAATATTACCTTCATACTTACTAAGTAAAAAAACATCAATATTTTATAATATACATATATTTTTAATAAAATTGTAATTAATTTATAATCTATGAAATGAATTCGTTCAATAAATAGGCTTATATTAAGTTTGAATGTTTTGGCCCAGATTGGTTGCTTGCTTTGACCATAAATTGATAATAGTATCAAAATATTATTAAAAATTAAGAAGAAAAAATAATTAATATCTGGATTTTCGAAAGAATTCAATGTCATTATGTTTTAAATACATAAACATTTTAAAAATAAATAATATACACAAACAAAATATTTTGAAAACATTATTACGTTAAAAATGTGTTCACAATATAATATAATTATTATACAATTCATTTATATTTTGAACGATCTACTGTTGAATGATTGAAACCTTTTCCATCTGCTCTAGAAGAAAATACGTTTCTTAACGCTACACCAACGAGCTGATTTAATCCACGTGCGTTTTCGCAAACAATTAAATTCGTTCAATATATTCTATCCACGTATAATACGTATATGTTGGATACAATATAATACGGGGAACACGGAATATCCTTTATTATATTGTCGACATATGAATAAGCGCATTCAATTGGATACGGTTTTTAGCCATTCGTGAGAATTTTCTCTACAAACTGAAAATATTTACTCGCACGTTACATTTTTCGAAAAACCTCAGTAGAAAGGTGATTTTTGATAAATGTTCGAAACGATGTTTTTTTTTTTTTTTACAGTCGCGTTAAATCGAATAAGAATCTGTTCAAATCAAATTAAATCTAATATTAAGTTAAACGAGTAAAAGATTTTTATTTATAATTTGTCGGAAGTACAAAAATGAATTATTCTTTTCATGAGATTCTCTTTGGTTTTTTTATTTTTTTTTTTTTTTTGTTTTTTACGAGGTCACGGTTAACCACAGTCAAAACTTACCCGAAAGCATTATGTCATAAAACAAAATTAAATAAAAACATAATCGCATAACGAATTATTTTAAGATGTGAAAATCTATACAGCTGGATGCAAACACGAGAACAATATAAATAATGTAATAAAACCCAGCGGAAACAGGTAATAACAATTTTCCATACTTGAAATGCGATTTAATGCGATCATTGTTTTTAGACTTAAGTGACGGTACAATCGAAAACCATTTCGTTTAGGGTGCAGATTCATTAAGAAAAAAGAGATTACAACGGCACCGGTATAGTTTAACTAATTTCGTGAACTGAAGAATCCATTACAATGGATATTTTGAAATCCGTGCCGTGGAAGTGTGTTTCTAGATTTTCGTGTACGTGCGTTGCGGTAATAGTCGTGTTACTAATATAAAACACGTTTGTGTGTGTGTGTACCGAGATTTAAGACAGCATTTCAAATCTCACGTCGACGTAACGGGATTTGAACGACACACGGCCTGCAGTGTGTCCGCACTCTTCGTCACAGACACGTACCCCGAATCGACCTCTATGCACGATAATCGGCATTTTTCAAACGGTCCGTGGTGAAATACAACGTGCGGTTCGTTACCCGGACGAGACCGGGGCCGAACGAGGATCTGTCACCGTTACTCGTGTCCTCGTCTTCGACGGGCCCCGGGGCAGCGTTCGAACGGGTCCGGCGTATTTTTCACGGACGCGCATCCATCGACCCTTATCACCGCGCGACCCGCAGCGGTCCTGCCGCTGTCCAATCGGAATACGACTACAACTTGTGTTTACCTTTTTTTTTACAGCTCATTCGCGCGTGAGAAAACACCACTCGATCGTGCACATGACTGGCAGTCGTCACGCATGGGCCATAAACGCCTGTGATACACTTCCACGTTTCGATGGCGTATCGCCGTTAATATTGATCCTTAATTTAACGAAACAGAAAATTGTTCGTATTAAATGTGTACGACGTTATGTATTTCCAATATTTTTCGCATAAGTCGAGCGGTCCATAATTTCATTTACGTATTCATTTTTCGTGTCCAGTAAATGTTGCTCCTCGTGTACAGTTTCCTACCTTTTATAATTCCTCATTTATGGGATTTTTTTTTTTTTTTACATTCTTATCACATTTGGTTTGTATGAATGTATCAAATGCTCACTTTGTTTGCGTTACATACAATCGGCTGTTACAATCTTTATGGATATTCAAACACCGTTTTCCTCACCGCGTTTAATCATTTTTAGAAATGTCGACGTCCATCTTTATGAGGTCAACGGTTTTTTCACATTACACATTAACTTACACCATACTAAACTACTAATGAAACTATGTTATAAGTACGTATAACCCAAAACCTTATAATATACACAACCGATCACAAGGTAAACTTGTATTTATATCGAATATGTAATAATTTATTCTGCAATTTGTGATCGATAATTAATTAAAAAATATTTGTATACAAAATAGAGCATTGTGCGCAAACTAGTCGTCGATTTACAGGTAAAAATGTTGAATGTGCACAAACGAGTTGCTGCTTGAAATATAATCCGTCGACCACTCGCAATTTATTACCCGGGTCTGGGACTGAGTTCTGCCGCCTCCTGTTTTTTCGCCGGCACACGCAATCTGTATTCCGAGTGCACATGTATATCTTGTCATGCTTTCGAGTTGCAAAGCTCACAAATCGTATACGGTTCCTTTGAAGACGGTCGTGAGAGGAAGCGATAGGTTATCCTTTCTCTCTCTTTTCACCCTTACTCTCTGTGCCATCCTATTCACAATCGAGCTAAAATTCGGTTTCATATTTGTGGTTCAGTGGTTCCCAAACTGGGTAAAACCTGAGTTTAGTACCGAAGTATTCGATTGCTTAAACAAATATGAATTCATTCCACGATATTTTTATTATAATGTTATCTTAATTACTCAAGTTTTCCTATAACAACGTAACCGGAGCGATGTCATTGGATAACATATTGTTACGTATTATGATAGAAGTCGGTAGATCGGTGACACGTGTCAAGGCTAGAAGTGTCGGTTTAATAAAATATAAAATAAAATAATTTTGATGGCTTGTATTATTAATATTGTATAGAAATTGAATTATGGACTTGATGTCAAGCAAAAAAGTGAAAAAAATTATCATTGAGGATGGATTTAAATTTCGTTTCCACGAAATTTTCATTGATGATATACAACGTTGAAAGTGTTTTTTAAATATTTGTAAGTGTTTTTTTTTTTTTTTTATGTCTGACGACACCTTTTTTGGCAGTAAAAATGCTTCGATTTGCTTAAGCAGCAACTTTTCTGAAAGGAAAGTTAATGTAGATGGTACTTTGACAAGTCAAAAATCCAACTTTTTCAATACTTTTTAAAAAAATCGAAAAAAATGATGAAAAAATTATGAAAAAACGGGAAATTTCAAAATCACGTTTTTATAAATTACATTTATTTAAAATACTTTAACTCAAAAACCAAAAATTGCAACAACTTGAAATATTCACCAAGTATTAATATCGGCGTTCTCTATACATGGTTAAGTTTTCACAGTATTTTGACATATTTTGACTTATTTATAGATATTGACTTATTTAAATTTTCGATTTTTGTAAATTTTTTTTTTTAAACATCTATCAAATTTAATTGGCAGACCAAAAACTCTGAAAATTTAATACAAGTTTTATAATAAGTTAAACTTATCGTAACTAAAAAAATTTGGAGATAATGAAATTATTTAATTTATCAATTACATAAATCCATTGTTAATTTTAAAAGTCGCAATCAAGTATCAACGTCAACGTCGTCAACATGTGTAATGACCAACATACATTATACGAAATCACATATATAAATATTAAAATTGATGCTATATCTTAATATAAAGTATTATTATAATTACTACATGCATTATTTTTAAATAATTTAACTATGTCGCTGTATGCAACTGCCAACCCATCCTAATTGAAAAAATATATTTATCGTTTCAAAATAAAATATACTTTTTACAATATTTATAAATAACAATGTATTATATCCTAGACAAACATATTAACTCCGTTCAGAATCGTTATTCGTATACAATGATATCTATCATTGCATTCAAATTTAAGAAATCTATTGTAATAATGACCTATACTATAAATAAGGTGCACTCCACCCCCAACTATACAGCAGAGCGAGGCCCATCCGGTTCTTTTTTTTTAAAAAAAAATAATCGTCCACTCAAGACATAATTAAGAAATTTAAAAGTGAGCATAATCACAAAAAATGTGATAGTAAGGTTGTGTATAGATAAAAATATAGTAACTCGGTTAAAAGAAAAGTACAAGAATTTTGTGTATGATCTACAAATCTAGATTCTAGTTAAAAATTGTAATAAACCTACAGTAAATACAAATTATTTTAAATCAATAAAATATTTATAAATTATGCTACGTAAAGTACTGTCTCTAAAATTACCTATAAACACATCAGAAATATATAATTATTTTATCACAAATAACATTACTATGATACTAACAGAGACGAACCATTTTTAATTGGTCGTAATTTTGTTAACAATATTATAGGTTTTTCTACCGATACAAACATGAAAGGTGTGTGTGGTATTATGGGAATATGTATGGATGGGACGCTTAAAAGCTGTTTAAAATATATTTTACATTTTTTCACTATTCATAGGTTCCATAATGGATTGTATAAACCATTTGTTTTCTTAATATTACTCAACAGCAAAAATGCACACTAAAGGTTTCTAGTATATTGTGAGTTATTACATTTTAACTGAACTTTCAACCTTTAACTTCAACCTACCGACATTTTTGTCGATTCTGAGGTAGCAATTTACACGACTGTCAAGTGCGTTTGGCCAGATGCTATGAATAAGGGTTGTAAATTTCACTTAGCACAATATTGGTTGCGAAAAAATCAACAGACTATCTATCAAAAGAGTATAAAAATTCCAATAATGACATACTCGTAAGTGACTATCTTAAATGTGTTTTTGGTTTACCGTGTTTGAAACCAGAAGAAGTGTTTTATTGTTATATTGCTTATTTAATGACCATGATACCAGTAAATTCAACAGTCGATACACTTTTTTTGATTATCTCTTAGTATCTCTTTGTATCGAACAAGACATATTATTTTCTGTTAATATTTGGACTGAGTTTGCTTTGACCATAAATAGTTAATTGAAAGTTTTCATGTAAAATAATTCCTAGTTTTGCTAAAGTTCACCCCAATATTTTTAGGTTATTAGAAAATTTACTTAGAACTCAGTGTGAAATTTAAATTTCACTTCAAACCTCATATCACAGCTGAGAAAAAAAAAAAAAACAAAAACCATAGAAAAATAACATTTCTTAAAATAATTGATGGTTTGCTTTACCAGTAGAGAACTGACTAGGTTTACTTTTATGGAATATGTATATTTTAAATTTCTTTCTGAATTAAAACTATATTAAAAATAAACCATTAACGATAAAAAGAAAAAAAGAAAAAACTATATAAAATACATTAGGACCAATTTTTTTTTAAAATTTAGTACCAAACTCGAGGTTATCCCCAAACTGTGTACTGTCAAGAATCTGTTTGATACACAGTAAAAATTGAATAGTATAATACTATGTCCTAGTTGGTGCGTGCACGTATCGCAAATCGTAATGCGTGCGACGTATGCGATTTTTAACAATAACAAACGTCCAGAAATAGATCGGATTGTCCTGGTTGCCGAAGAATACATTTAATTCACATTAGTGTACCGCACTCGTAGGTTTGAAGTATAAAATAGTTTGATTTTCACTGCATGTGATATGCGTTGCACCCGAGAGTAGTTGATAAGCGGTTTTTCAATTAATTTATTATTTGTTATTACATTTTCGTATGCCATACCGTATACAGATTTTGAAAAAAAATGAAATTGATGATTTTTAAAATCGAAAGACATAATATATTATGGAACACAGAACATACAAAATACAAAGATAGATTTGTAACTGCCAAAGCATAGGCAGAGGTTTCAAAAGTTACATGAATAACTGGTAAGTAAATAACTTTATTGAACTTTTCTCAAACTCAATTCTCCAAGTATACATTTATCTTTATAAAAAACATTTGGAGAATATATCTTAGATTTTTTATTAATTTCAAGTAATTTCTACTTCAGAAAAATATTTTATAACAAGAGTAAGCCTTGTTGTTCTTGAATTAATAGCATAATAATAAATTATATTTAACTATCTACAAACAGAAATCTAAATATTAATAAACTTGATTCGTATTACATTGATACTTGTGAGCATGAATGCATGATTCTGTTGGATTACTTGTTTTAAAAAAAAAAAAATTAAAAAAAATAATCAACAAACCGTATGTGCTTTCCCACGTATTTGAATGCATCAATTTTGTCATTATTGCGGTTGCTAGAAGTCGGTCAAACATCGCACCATCTCTTAGCATTGCGAGCACGCACCAGATAGAACATAACGTAGTAGTTATTGATCGTCATTTAAAACCACGAGCATACACGCATATTTGACTCCGTTAACTCAAATATAATTCAGCAATACGTGTACAAACAATATTAAAATTCCCATAAGAAAATATAATTGTCTAATTTTAGATAATATGCATTCCCATTTCGGGCATTGCCCGACCAGGTATATTGTGTACATGTATAATATTTAACATACAGTATTCCCTCGTTATATGCGGGGTTACGTCCTAGCAAACTTGCGCGGATAACGAGACCATAAATCAATGTATAAAAAAGATTTTTGGTTTTTATTTTTTTAATTTTAAGAACCACAATAAGTTTTATATATTTGACGAATATTAAATTAATACTTTTTAATTCATATATATTTATATTGGGAAGGATGAAAAATTTTTTTTTGAACAATTGACGATTATTAACCGTACATGTGTACCTTGTGTAGCTTATCTGCAATAAGTTAATAGAGATATACTTGCCTATTATTTAACTATTTAGATAAGATAAACGGTTAAGTAGTAAATTAATTATAATGTATTGTTTAGGCACCTATATTAAATTTTAAATTCTTTATAGTACTACTGTTACTCAACTATTAATTTTAATTGCAGGACGCATCAATGATCCTATACCTACCTATTCATATATTAAAAGATTAAGCACGTCTAAATTATAAATAAATAAATACAGAGAAAACAATAAATGTTAAGAACAACTTGACTGCCTACATCATTGAACAATACAATTTTGAACTTATATCTTAATATTACATTGTAATAAATAAAATTATGTAATTCATTTATTATAAATTTATAATTGATTATATTTATGATAAATTTTTTATTTTTGATAACAACAACATGATAACAATAATGTTGGTCTAATCGACTGCGCATAGACAGAGCCGCATTAATAATATCTAATCGTGAACCCAACTGCGGATAAGAAATCCGTTGATAACAAGGGATTACTTTACATTATTTCGTTTTGATTTTCTTCCTATATTAAATTATATTAAATGAAATATACTTCATAGAACACAAACAAATATAACTTAATAATAACCTAAATATTTTTTGGTACTCCACGAAAAAAAAATGTTTTTTTTTTTTTTTTTAAAAAAGTCTCTGTGGCTAAATAATATTGCAAACCACTGTTATTAAATTATGGTACACCCGTTGAAAAATCACGTTGATATGAACAACAAACAGACCCGCTGCCGTATTTTATGTGATGTTGTAAATGATTGGAACACTATATATAGAGTCTTGGTTATGGGTATATAGTTTTTGAATAAGATACCTCATTCAGGTAATACTGGTTTAGCCGGATTTAATTCATGTTATTTGTTTGGATTGGATATCAACGATATATATTATAGAAATCGGATGATGTGTTGGGAATAAAAAAAAAAACTAAATAACTCATTATAATATTTGAAAATAATCAAATTCGGCACGTTAAAATTTTAAATAAAACGCTGAAATTATATTCAAATATTTTAATTCATTTTTATTCAAATATGTGAATACTGAGAAAGTAAAAATATAAAAACTGCTGTGTTCAAATCTCCTATCTAAAAACGTCGCATCATGAAAACCATTAATCAGATTTACCACCAGAAAGTTTTTTCATAGAATGATAAAACGTTCGCTTTACTTGGAATCTGCAATCCTTTTAAACATAATATAAAACCATACTGGTACCAAGATGTATCAAATGTCAGTTTTTGTTATAATTTTCTTCAATATACTTTTATCTGTTGGTTATTGAAATAGTTAACGCATGACAATATTAACGCGATTCTTATTAACTACATTTATATTCAATCCGAGCAGTACAAACCAATATTATTATATAATATTTCGTAAAGTAGTAGTATATAATAATATTCGTATGTACTTTCACATACGTTTCCGTATAATCCGTAGGTATATACAAACATTTTAAAATTCAATATACAAATCAAGGCAAAAAGGATTCTATAATATATATGTAACTTCATATATTTATTTTCACCGATATTCTTATTTGTAGGTATGTGCAAATATTGAGAGTTCAGATCAACTTTTCGTGATACAAGATACAACAAAATTTCTAACTAGATATAAATATTTGTTTTTATTGAAAAACTGTGTGGTATGTGCTAATTTTAACGAAACGAGATTGGAATTGATTCAAAACATTTCGGATTATATCGTGATTTCTTATGATGTTACAGCTGAATTAAATTCATATTGTTTTCTTTTTTTAACATTATAGTATGATTAAAATATTCTGAGTCATTAAAATATCAAATAAGTGATTATTGGTTCCCAACAACACGTTTGATCAAATTACTTGCCAAGCAATTTTATCAGCTAATAGGACAGTAACATACATTTTATTTAAATATATTAAAAAATTGCCACACGATTATTGTTTGATAATTGAGTATTTTTTAATTTTATTTTTTAATTATCCATCAAACATTCAACACTCAATTAAAAACTTAAGCGTCGTTGGCCAATTAAATATTTCAGCATTTGAATATTTATTTTTTTTCCAATAGAAACGTTTAAAGCAAAATAAAAACAAATTTAAAAAAAATGTAAGAACTTTTATTTTATCATAACTTGAAGACGTGATATATGAAATTGTGTCGATTACAATCTAAACGAAAAACTAACAATAACGTTATATGTATATAGCAGAGTCAAATATTAAACGTAGTAAACACTTTTAGTTTTTTAAAATAGTATTTTCAGAAACATTTTAAAAATTACAAAGTAATTCTGAGTTAAACGTTTAATGATCATGAATTTGTAAACTATTATTGTTAATTACAATTTGCTTTGTAATACTATATAATATCACTTACATCCAGTATACTTTTTAAAATTTTCAATGGCATTTACGTTATGTAAAGTGAAATCAGCGTCGAGTTTAAGAGAGTAATTCTGTACAAAGTTATTTTGATTTTTAATTATTAAATTATATTGAATTAACCAATGAAATCATTTTTTCATTGAAATATTTTATTTTATTTTTTGTTTTTTATCAATGTGGCATCACCATGAGTCATATAACAAATGTAAATCAATTTAGGATTACAAAATTAATCCCATAGGCCAGGAGCACACGCACGATTTTTCTCTATGGAAAGGGGGTTGTGTAATCACAATAATTTCCAATATACTAGTATATAATATTTATAAAGATCTATGCAGAGGTATGGTAGAACGTTTAACAGAGGATGGTATTTGAGAAAAAGGAGAATGGGATATTTTATCTGCTCTGTATGTGCCCTTATCCC
Source organism: Sipha maydis (assembly GCA_034509805.1). Taxonomy (NCBI): domain Eukaryota; kingdom Metazoa; phylum Arthropoda; class Insecta; order Hemiptera; family Aphididae; genus Sipha; species Sipha maydis. The sequence goes on from JASXSY010002140.1 coordinate 63,511, forward strand.
ATATTACACAGAGATCTCACTCAATATGAACCACTCTCATTGAATTAATTTCATCGAAAAGGCTTATTTTGAGTTTGAATTTTATTAACAGACAAAATGCCTGTAATAAGTAATGATTCCTATGAATTGTAACACTTGGAAGGATATATCGTAAAGGAAACGATTTACAATATGATAAAACGTATGTTGCAAACGTTAGGTTATATGCTACACAATTAGGTATTAGATGTTGTGCATAAGTAGACTCGCTGAAGTTTGTGTGGTATTTACTAGGAGAACAATAACTTCTCGAGAAATGACAAAAAATTTAAATAAATAAATAAATTATAACCGAAATGAGAAACACAATATTAAAAGGATGGTATTAGAATCGATTATCATGGTGTAATATTGTCACGAATCAATACTAATAACATAAGAACCAAAAACATGGTATGTACTAGTTCGAGATTGTTAAAAGCGTAATTTGTGCTCCATTTGGGGAAGTGATAGGCCATAACATATTTAGGCTAGAACTACGGGAGTAACTTATTTAGTTTGGTAATTTAAGTAATTTAAGTAATTCAGTTAGGTTTAGTATTACATAATCAAATCCATGGTTAATTATGTATTTGTATTTAAATTATAGAAAAATCAGTTAAATCTATGATTTTGACTGTAATTTAACTGTGAATATACAATAACAGTAAAATCGTTGTCATCATAGTACATATCTCATTCGATTATCTCAATTTTTTTTTTTTTTAATGAAAGTGCATGTCGGAACAAAACAATTTTTAAGCATAATTTCAATTCTATAAATTATTTGAGTAATTATTTATTTTTCAATACCCAACGGTGCAGCACGGAGAAAAAAACACAGATGTGTACTCTACCCTAGCTGTTCATAAACTTTTTGAAGACTCAACCCTGTATAATGTCACCAAGATATTGAGCAAACATTTTATTAAGATAAAATGTAAAAAAGTGAAAAATTTATATGATTAATATGACGTTTTTATCGAAAATACTAAACTTTTATTAATTGTAATTTTCAACAATGATTATCACGAGGATATTTACAAATTGTTCTCTACCACACAGTCAGGCGTCCCCATTCTTAACCGGCCAATCCGGCGCCAACTTCACCATATTGATATATAATTTAGGTCATAATGTGATCGATAATGTTCTTTTCAATAGTAATACATTTAGGAATAAATTAATAACATTTTTTTATTAGTCTTGATTGTCTCTTATTTTTACGTCTGTACGTTTTAACAAAAAATATAAATTTAAAATTGAAGTAATATCGTTCGTAAAATGTTCAAAGTAATTTTTTTTTTTTTGTAAAAGCCTTTACTATTCAATAAGAAAAGCTATTTTGGAAGATATTTGAATTATTAAGAAGTTTTTTATATTATTAAAATAAAGATAAAAAATATTTTTTTGACATGTATAATAATTATTTTACTTTTCAAATAACATAGTTTGGTTAGTTAGGTATGGAAAAATTATGCTGGCATTTAAAGTTCAAAGTCAAGTTTACCATTTTATTACCCAGATATTACCCAGTTTTCTGGAAGTACAAAAGTTTTTACAAATATATTTCATAGTCGTATCGAAGAATAAAGTAAAAAGGCGTTTTCTGTTTCTCCTACTACCGATAAATACATACTGTATGATTTACAATGGGATTTACAAAACGATGATTATAATTATTTTTTATTTTTTTTTTATAGTAACGTAATCCAATATTAAAATAAACATTTATTTTACAAGTGAAGCTGGATTCCGAATACTATATAATAGCATTGATTAAATATGTAAAATATTAAAATATTCAATATTAAATATGTATATTTAATCAATGATAATAGTTAGTATAATATATGACAGATAATCAAATACAAATTATACGCATGATGTTTATTTTTAAAAGAACTCAATTTTATTAATATTTGTACTCAAAATATTTTTTCGTATCATCTGATAATACTACAATACTTCAACTGAAATATATAAAAATAACCACATGAAAACTTATTTTATAGTTAAATATTTAGTATTCTATGATTTTTCTTAGGAAATAATAGATTTACGAGAAATTTTTATAATGTTTTTTTTTTTTTTTATTAGCAACATAAATACCTATAATTTACGTTTTATACATTTTTCGATAATTTTAATAGATTTTAATTAAACTAAAAAAATAGAAAAATAAACCTTTTTTACAATAATTCAACCGTTATTTGTAGAGGTTGATTAATCATGACTAAATTTAATGATGGTTATATCCTAATAGTAATGGATAAAATGGAAGAGTGAAAATTTAAACGTATTTATCTTTTTATTTTTTACTTTTATAAGTACCATCCTATTACGTATTTATGTTATGCTAGGGTGCAACTATAACTATGTATTATACATGGTTTGACACAGAGGCTTTGTGCTGCTAAATTTACATTTATCCGAACAACGGATGTATGCGAGTTTCTGTATTATACACGTCTTCTGGTGCAGTCGCTACCTCATTGCGGATGGTCTATACACGCTGAATTCCACTTTAGAGAGACCAGGAATAATTATTACTAAGTACGATACGAGAGAGGACAATGCAGTGCTTCGCACGGTGGATTTACCATTATATTATATTGTGCACAGAAACGCAAAGGGGAACGTCGCGGGTGTTTATCACGTCCAGCGAAACACTTTAGAAATTTCGAAGCACAATATTATCATCACACGGCGTATTAAATCTTTACGTTTCGTCGTCGCTCACCCGGCGACGACTTTAGCTGCAGTAGACGAAATTACTACGGTCTTCCGTGAACGGATCCGTAGTAATAGTCTTGTAAAGTCCTATACGGAAACTCGTGCAAAATCATAGGCTTTAACCGTGTTCACTCGCTTTGGTGGCCGTCACACGGGTCACGTGTAGCCGATTACTTTACACGAAACGGGGAATACGTTGAGGCGTATATACGAGTGTGGTATACCTACTGGCATTTCATATATGTATGGAATTAAAGTTGTTCCGTAACCAAGAGACCGATGCTCGATTATCCGTTGAAAATGCACCCATTTCCGCGCGGGAAGAAACGCAGTTGGTCATTATTGCGTGAGGTAAACATATTTTCGATTCCGTGCTGATATAACAAGAAAAATATCATTACTGAGCCGTTAAGTCACGTGAAACTATACATCACGTTTTTGTTGAGGAGGCGATGTGAAATATTCGTTTTCACCGCGAAAATACGGAGAAATCGAGTATGAACATTTCTATTAAACTGATATGTATCGATGAAAAAATACGCGTTACGAAACACAACACCCATATTGTGTACAGCAGTTGCGTGACACGTCTTTTTGTTTAGATATGACTAATCTTTAGATTATTGTTTTTATCAGAAAAACACGTGGAACAGAGCCATACAAATAACTAATTAGACATTTCATCAAGTAAACTAACTTAAATAGATTAAAATAACTTAAGGTAACTGTAGTGATGTGTAGCCTGAATTCTGAGGCTCGACATTTATTATTACTTTGTTTTTAATTCCAATTTAATTTATTAGTTATGAATAGTCTTGGCAAATACGATGAATTCAATATTTATTGAGTAATAAATAATCCCTGAACAAAACCAATATTCGTATAGATAAACAAATAAAAATTAAATTACTTATAATTTAAAATATTTTGGTAAAGAAATGAAAAAATCAGATTTCAAAAACATATTTTTAAGTAACTCTTTACGTCTGAGACAAGATGAAAGAGCATTATTAGTAGGTACTGTATAGTATGGAAAGAGAGCTAACAATAAAAAATTTTTAATTATTTTTATTATATGACATAATACATTATATTTACTGACTAATTTTACCATCATCCCGTTTATGTTTAAATGTTGTTTATAAGTGAAGAATTATGCATTATGCATGTCTTATATGGAAATTATTCAGTTTTGAAGTAATCAAAATGTTAACATTACCCGTAATATATACAACATATTATTATTAAACAATATAATTTAAATATAACTTATGGATATTAATAAAACATTGTTTCAAACAATTAAGTTTTTCAATTTTGGATAAAAATAAAAATATTTAAAGAATTATTTGATTTTGGAAAATATTATTTATTGTAAAGTTAAAAATCGTAAAATCATAAAAATTTAATAAATTAATTTCTAATTGTTTTATTATAAAAATATAAGTGAGAAGTTGAAAGAATGGTTTGATAACTAGTATAATATAGGACTTTAGCAATTTTAATGAAATGTATTGTATTCAAAAATACAGTTATACAATACAAAATATGATTTTAATACATTTTTGATCACCATTGAACTAAATACTGTATTATTTTTAAACTATCTCAATTTTTTAATTTCGTTTCGTTTTAGGAGTGTACATGATTAATGAGTAATTAAAAATCGTAGTTTACTAGATGCAACAACAGGTCGCTCATCAAGTCATCAATATCTATTTATACGAAAATGGGGAATTTAGTTTTAGAAACCGCGACAGGTGGCAACGACCGTAATTTTTTGATACAATGGAGTCGACTATGATTTTTCCGGTGAAAAAATTCTGACACACAAAAGGTTCACAAAAATTCGGTTCCTGATAACATTGGAGATCTAAATTATAAAATTACAAAAACATTTTGCTAAAGAAAAATATTTGTAGAGAGACATATCTCTAAAAGTAGGAAAATAATTAGTAGTGGATGTAACTAAAAAAAAAATAAAAAGGAAAAATGAACGAGACCTATAAATATTGTAAATTAAATAAAAACATATGTTAACAACGAACACCAACCGAAAAACAGTTTACCACTACAATATTTAGCTTCTTTGAGACTACTATTTAAGAACTATGTCGTGCCTGGGAAACCTTCTAGTGAACCGTTATTTAAGTGTACTGTATTTATTTTTGATGCATTTGATTTTTATTAATTTAAGTTAATAATTTATAGATTTATAAATGTGCACACCTAAATGGCTAGATTTAAATACGAATTCACTTAAACGGAATACGAGGTGTGTAAATAAAGTAATGGGACTGATAGTATAGTTAGTTATTTGGCAGCACTAATGGCTTTCCGATTAAAAAAACCTATAAATAAACATGTAATAAACCTTCAGTACGAGTTTGAACTTCGTAGTGTCACATTTTGGTCTGTGGCGATTCTATTCGTAAACCAGCTTTTTTTAGTATGTTCTAATAATGACGAAAATTTCGAGCTATCCAATTTTGTTTCAAACTTGGTCACAGTGCGACAGAAACTTTTCAAGAACTTCAACAAGCACATGTAGAAAGTGCGCTTTCAAGGGCCCAGGGTTTTAGGTGGTTTGAAACATTTTCAGAAGGCAGAGAGTTGATTGAAAATGAGTCTGCCTCGCAGTGGAAGACCTTCAACTACAAAAAATGATGAAAACATCATCAGAGTTCGAGATCTTGTTCTATCCGATCGTTGATTGACGGTTTTGAAGATGAGAAAAATCTGCGCAAAAATGGTTCCGAAAATCCACCGCGAGGCTGACTCATTTTCAATCAACTCTCTGCCTTCTGAAAATGCTTCAAACCACCAAAAACCCTGGGCCCTTGAAAGCACACTTTCTACATAAGCTCGTCGAAGCTCTCGAAAAGTTTCTGTCGCACTGTGACCAATTTTGAAACAAAATCGGATAGCACATCGTTGCTCGAAATTTTCGTCATTATTAGAACTTATTAAAAAAAACTGGATTACGAATATAATTGCCACAGACCAATATGTGACTCTATGAAGTTCAAACTCGTACAGAAGGTTTATTACATGTTTATCTACAAACTTTTTTAATCGGAAATCCATTAGTACTGCCAGATAACTAGCTACAGTCTTATTACTTTATTTACACACCTCGTAATTTCAGTTGGTACTGGAAAACAAATCCCTTAAGGTCCAGTGGCGGATATTGATGGGGGGATGATTCATCCCCCCCTCGGGATATTTTTCAATAGTATATAGTATTACTTGCTGTTACTGATTGTAACTTGTGTCTAGTAAATAATTTTTTTTTTAGAACATTTAATTATTTTATGCCGGGTTGCCCAAATGTTTGATAAAAATAATTCACGCAAATATAATGGTGAGGTTAACAGTCGGATACTCTTTGGTCGGATGTAGATAGTACTAGCTACATACCTGAAAATATCTTTATTAGTTATTAGTTAACCGAACTTTTGATACCATGATTACAACAATATAATTATTCTATCATATTATCTTTAGCGACCTATTCACCATAATGTCGGGTTTCCCTCCACACGCATTACCATCCTACATAACATCACCGCAGGGTGACGTGCGACCGTCGATAGCTCTAGCTCACTCTTCTCGCAGCCTTTGCCGGGGAGACACACTTGCAACTTATTTTTAACTGTTCGATTTGGTGAGCCATTCTTATTATTTTTATATATGTTTATTTTGTTTCATTTAATTATTATTTTCTTTATATACCAAAGTGACAAATTGTGGATTTATATTTTATTATATTTATAAATTTATACAATATTGTAAGTGCTTATATGGTACTTACAAGAGTTGAAATTTTTTAAAAATGTTGAATAAATATTTATGTTAAAAAAATGTGTTGTTAAAATATATTACATGATCAATTATTAAATATTTATATTTAAATAAGTATTTTGAATGAAATAAACCTATGCATAAATTGTTGAAAAAATAGAGTTTTTTAATAGGAGCATGATTATAATTTTTAGTATGGAACGGGGTTTTGGACTTTTCTGTGGATTTTGTATTCGCCCCTCCGCCTCAGAATAAAATGATATCCGACTTTATAAACGCCCTGTGGGACTTAGATAACTGTAACATCCATTAAAGTTTCATCCATAAAATTGAGTATAAAATGTACCGTTACTATTATCACTAACATTCAATCAAAATCGTTAAATAAAATACAAAAGTTAATTATACTACATATTATGATAACGTTTGATGTATCATGAACAATAACAAGGCTCTGTTTCTAGGATTTTAAAGTGTTTAGTTTAATTATTTTATTATGAGAATGTAAAGTATGTAGTTACTAATTTGTAGTCATAGTCGTAAAACTGTATAGTAATTTGTTTTTAAAGACAGTAATGGAATATTAAAACAAAATTTAAGACTGTTTCGAAACACTTAACTCTTTTATCAGAAATACAAAAATATAATACAATTGTATATAAGTACTAATATAATTATTATCCATCATCAATAAAGTATAAATACTTTTATTTCATGATTGGTAACTCCAAATTATTTTGAAACAATAACAATTCATCAAGAATTATTTTGTTATATTGATGCTGTAGTAAAATAAAATTGTTTGCCATAATTTATTTAGGGTTATAAAAGTTTCCGTTTATTGTGCTGCTCATTTTAATTATTCAATAAAATGCAATATATAAAAACATTTGAAACTTTATTATTAAAATTTAATTTAGTAAGTATAAATATTAAATCAAATTATGTGATATAAACTTTCAATGATAAAAATAAGTTGCGTTCTACGATATTTCATTAAATGCTAGTGTTTCCATTGTAAGTAATAATATTTATATTACATATAACGTTATTTTTTTATTTAGCACGGTTAATTGTGATAAATTGAAATTATGAGTAAGCATTTAATATATATATATTATGTTTGTCTATAGTAGAGTGACAATTTTTTCAGGTATCTAAATCCCTCAAAATTACTTCCGATGGTATTACTACTGCGTAACTGCGGTACACCGTAGTATAGGTACAGGTAGCGATTAAAAAATCGACTCGAAGAAAGAAAATATTTAAAAGAACTATTGTAAACTCAGCCCGTGATTTTTATAGGTAAAAATAATTTAGGTGTAAACTCAGCCCAAATAAAGATATTCTTATGATATCGGAGAACAATTTACAATTACCCAGAGGACACAACGAGGAGGCCAAATAGTTCCACATTACCCGGAAAATGATGATACCAATTTGGATTCGATACGACAATTTGGGGGGGGGGCTACGTGAAATTGCCTCCCCCCAGTAATAGAATTTGAATTGTGTTTATAATGAACTTAAAATTAATAACATTTATACATTAGACAAAACTGATATAAATTGTTTTCGGAAAAGTATATATTAAGCCAGACGATCACAACTACCAAAAAGACCTGCTATTATTCAAAATGAGCATGAAGTATTAGATTCTTTAGAAATTAAAACTTACGCCATTTCTCGTGATAAAGAACATAATATAAGTATCGTAATGTTAACGTGTGAAAAAAATTTAAATACTTTGTCCTTTCTTTAAACTATATATGTGGGTGTTACATTCAAATATTGTTATAAAATTAATGAATGTTCTAAAATGAATCTATGTTTTTCGCCCGATTTTATGTTTGCCGATTTGCAATTAGCTATTCATTATGGCGCTCAAAAAGCTTGGCCCAACATTACAATAAAATAATGTCGCTTTCATTTGGGGCATATTCAACTGTTGGGATTGAGTAAAGATTATCGTGATAAAACAAAAATAGGTTTGTTTTTGAAAAATATATTTGGATAGCCATTATTAAATGAAGATGATGTTGAGAAATGTTTTGTTGAAGAATTTATGTCAATAATGCCAGAATATGAAAAATTTCAAGATTTTATGGATTACTTGACAGAAAATTATATTGTTTTTGAAGCAAAATTTCCAATTTCTATGTGGGTAGAAATGACAAGTAGTTCTGAAAAGACAACAAACGCTTGTGAGAGTTTCCATGCCAAGTTTAATTCGTTTTTTTTTTTATAATCAACATCTAGATATTTATACATTTTTAAAAATATTAAAAAAACATTCAATTTGACAATTAAATTGCAATCAAAGTAGCCACAAATACAACTATGAAAAAAAAAGGAACAACTAATAACAAATTGCATTTATCGAAGAAAATATTAATACATTTAAGAATAACCAAATTTCAAGGATTGATTTTGTAAAAATTATGGCGTTTAAAAATCAACCCCAACATACAAAATAACAATGTCATTTATACGAGCATAAAAAAATACTAAGATAATCGTCTACAATTATTCGGCGTAGGTTAAATAAAAAAGATAATATTATTTTAATGTAAATATTAAATAAATCAAAAAATATTTTTGAAGTGTAAGCCTTTTCGCCTTCTCGTAGTGCATTTTGAGTAACTCTACATGAACTAGAACGCATTCAGGCTATGTCAAAAAACAAAAATAAAAATATTTCCCGAGACGCACTCGGGCGATACCTTTTTGTGGACATGCTTACAACATTAAAAAAAAAAAAGTACTTCATGCGACACACTCGGAATATTTCCACCGCGGGCCTAGTTTATATTTGTCCAGTACAGGTGTTCAATATTTTTACACGTGACGTAACGAAATATTTTCAATTAAAATATAAAACCCATTCCCATAATGATTGATACTGATAAAATCAAAACTTAATTATGGTGCATCACCGGTCTACGTATAACAACCATTGAACATTACTCATTTTACAATGTATTAATTTTGAACAAAAAAAAATTAACATTACGATGATTATTTCAAGTACAAGTATTTACAACAATAATTGAAACATTGTAAAATAATGTTCTTAAAAAATTAAACTTCGCGATTGTTAAAAGAAAAACTTACACGTTGTGAGAAGAGGTATTTTATTTTTTTTTTACCCAGGTTGTTTCACTGTGCCAATAGCTAATCAAAAATTTTGTACCCCAGTATCATAATAGATACTCTGAACCGTGCTATTAGTTAATAATTATTAAAATAAACTGTACCCTATAATGTAATAAAAAAAAAAAAAAATGTTATTGAGGGTTATTGCATAATCAACCGATTTTGAGTTATTACAAAGTTTAAAGTGATATAAGATATATTATGTCACCTAACTCGACTGCTACACAAACTAAAAATAAAAGAAGGTAAAATTGGGCCGTTACGTTGTGTTACAACAACCCTTCGCGTAATAATGTAATTAAATATTATAAGAAATAACCATCAATGTAATTTTTTTCATCAGCCATTTCGTTAGACTTTCTTGATGCTTATACAGAAAATATTTCTGGCAGATAAAAAGTAGTTCTAACCATATGCGTAAGATTTTCAGTGGAATATTGAACAAAATATAATATACTCAATGAATTTTTTTTTTTTCGTGAAAGGATACTCGTACATTATGAGATGTATCCTTATCAAGAAAAAGAAATATTTTACTTCACCATCAACATCGGTGTTATTTTTGTGAAATTGATAAATCCTCACGATAAGATCATTTTACTATTTCGATACCTTTAATTGTATTTATTATACTTTTAGTACTTGCATTCAACCACCAATATAACACATCAATAAAAAAACTAATATTATTTTTTTAAAAATTTAAAATAAGTAAAGTTAAGTTTAAATCAAAATTTAAAATATACTATTATAGATTAAACAATAAACGGTGCGTTGGACAAGCATGTTTACAATAGCTGGACTTAACGGTGACCGGGGGAAGAGAAACGTTTATAAAAAAGAATATCGCATTCAAGTCACAGTCAGACGATATGGTAGTACGGTGAATAAAGAAACGGAATTGTGTTGACACCATTAGTTGGTTTTCGTTCTACTAAGCCTTTTAAAAGCATTGCTTTCTGGTCAATAATATATATTTTTACAACATAATTTATCTCACTGTATTCTATTTGCAGCTGTATTTATACTTTAAAAACTCTAAGTAATATTATTGAGTGAACTTTTGTTATGTTTAAAATTTCAATATAGGATTAAAAAACAAGAGGTGAAATGAAAAAAAATAAGTATTTGAAAAAAAAAAAACTAACAACTCATCAAATGTTTTATCATTGTAGCATCTCACGATAATGTTATTAACGGTTTAACTCGATTAAGTATTTAGCCCGAAGAATTTTAACATTATGAAAATACATTTTTATACAACAAAAGGAACATTTATCTTACAAATTATAATCATATACCTATGTAGAACAAAATAATAACAACACTAAATTATTATTTCGGGAAAATAAATGCATTTTTTGTTTTTAAATGTAAATACTATAGTTTCCTGTAACTCTATATTGTGTGGGTTTCAACAATGAACCAATAAAATAAATTATTATATATTTATGAAAGACAAATATACAAAAGATAAACTCTAGTAAAATTCAAAAAAGTCAAATAGAATAACATCGAGAATAAGAGAATTATCCATAAAAATCTATTGTTTTGTATAATTTTTAATCGATTTCTTTTAATTTGAATTTTGAAATACAATAGATAAAGTATTTGTTTGGTATTTGATAACTATTTAGTAGTATTTATCAATTAGGTTTTAAATGTTAATTTATTTTATTTTTTACATATTAAAATAACAAAAAAAAAAACTAAAATTACTAATATTTTATTGATTAAATAGTCTTAATTAATTATTAAAAATAATTAATTTTTATCAAATGAGTGTTAGAAAAGTATTACATTTTTAATATATTGTTCTATTTATTTTATTATTAACCCTTTCAGTCCCGAATTATGATCTAACAGAAAAAAAACATATTTCATATGTTCTTTGCATTAAATATATTCAAATTAAGAGAAATTTTGAATTTTGAAATTTTAAGAATACTTAAACTTGAGTTATGGTGACTTGTCATTATAATGGCAATTGGGCGTTAAATAAAATTCCATACATTGCCATTATAATGGCAATTGGGCTTTAACGTATAACACATTTTATCATTAAATAATCTTTATTAATAAAAACAAAACAAACACAAATTTAACAATATCTAAAATATCTCCAGAAGGTAGCTGATGCTGTCTTTTTGACATTTTAAACTAAAATTTATAACATGAATTAAATTGAATGAACAGCTATCTATGTATTATTAAATTAAAAGAATACTTATTAAAAAGGTAAAGTTGATATTCTTCACAAAACAACAAAATTTCAAAAGGAGTGGAGTTACCGACGAGATTAACGAACAAATAATAACAAATAACGATCATGAAACAGCAAAACACACGCTTATGATATCAGAAGTCCAAAAATAATATTTTATAATATTATCACAATTCACAAGCTGTAAACGCCCAACTGCCATTATAATGGCATATCATTTAACACGATAATACTCACTGAGAATAAACAATAAACAAATTTTAATACTTCCATAATACAATAATATCTGTGTTGACAAAGGGAAAAAAATATGGGATTTTTCCTATTCGATTTGAATGATTAATATTTATTTTTAGAAAAAAAAAAAAAAACTCGACTAACTTTTTTTTTTTCTTATTCATCATATTCTCCGAATATCGGTTACTTATAAATATAATCTAAATTATTATTATTATCTAGAAATATTCTTTGTCAAAATAAACCATTTTCCCGAAGGTTATGTATAAAATTGTAATATCTACAAATACTTTTATTGTAATGCCATTATAATGGCATTGGGGACTGAAAGGGTTAAATCACAATTATTATATTATATTATTATGTGGTGTTGTTCAATACAATAAAATTGTTTAAGATATACGCATAATAGATTATACCATTTTGGTCGAATATAGTAAACCATTCGAAAACCATATTAAATAAATAATTTAGGACGTTTTATTTTTCCAAAAATAGAATGTTAAATCAGCAATCTTGAGTTGCCGCTAAACAATGTAACAGCGTTTAAAAAAATGTATTCCCTATTCTAGCCTTCATTAGATAAAACGATGCGCCGTTTTCAAACTGTTAATTAAAGCGTATATATTTTGATGGTTTTGTTGGGTAAAATAATATATTTGATATTTATTATATTGTAACTCATCGAAGAAAAGTGTATTTAAGCAATTCGTAAAACCATTTTCTATAGTCATGTTGTAAAATTCTACAAAAAAAGATAAAAAGATATAAGCAATTATATTTAACAGTATCAGGATACAAAAGTTTCGTAATTTATGCGATATATACATACATTTTATTTTTTCACATATATCCTGAAATTTGATTATTCATTTTGATTTCGTGTCTCATAATTTACAATTTAATTTATATACTATTGAGTCTTGGAATAATAAATGGAAAATTAAAATATAGACGTAAAATTTGCTCTAAAGAAAAATTAATGTACTGCATTCGAATTTAATAACAAACAAATTCCACTACACCAATCAACTAAATACCCAGGTGCCACTTTGGATAAAAGGCTTAATCGTTCAAATCACACTGAATTAAAAACGAAAACCATTAAAATATTTTACCTCCTAGTTTATAGTCGTGTTAAAGCTAACCTAGTATTCTTGGGCAGGCTTATTATTGAATCAATCGATCCCTTTGTTGTACCTATGCACGGTACAAACTATGATGGAAATTGACTGAATACGACTTGTTAACAAAGACCCCATATATATTAGTTACTTTTAACTATATTAAACTATACGATGTATCATGTAATATGAAGTATAATACTGTGTTATCTCTACTACTATTATTTGTAATTTTTCTGTACTATAAATTTTGTTTTAGGGCTTTCCGTAAAATATAACTATATTGTATTGACTTCATGTATAATACGAGTGTACTGGAATCAACGTACTTTTTATATGTAAAAACACATGCTTTTACTTCAATAAGTATGATTTTCATGTAAACTAATTTTTAAATTAAACATAACGCATGCCTTTACTTTAATTGGCTACATTTACGCTAAGTTATTATACATTTAGATGGACCACATCAATGTCCAAAAGAATGATCCTAAAGTAAAACAATGATGTTAATGGAGCTGTATAAAATGGAAACCAATTCGATTTAAAACCAGAAGACTTCTAGTCGGAACAGCAAGGAACTTCACGGCTCATATTATAATAGTTTTAAACATTTTAGAATTTATTTAAATAAAGGTTTTGTCTTCAGTCTTTTATTATTAAAAAACACCATCAATCAACTGCCTGAAAGTGATATCGAGTCGGTACCTCGTAACTATGGTAATTAGTTTCATTTGTTGTTATTATGTAAATTCACTGTACTATTGGACTCACCCATTATATATATATATATATATATATATATATGGCAACATACACATTGCTTAGTCAATTTGGTACTTCCCGAGCAATTTTAACTTCGAATAAGAATAAATAATTGTTAAACTTCTTAATAAATGTTTTATAGTTATAAGTTTTATTATAATATAGAACAATGTATAAAATATTGGTATAACATTTTTTACTCACTATTTATATTATTTTATGTTATATATTATGTTTTCCCAAAAAATATTGAAAAATGTAAAAACTAGAGCCCGGATTTATATGCATTTGCATGTTTGTACTAAGTGTATGCACATCTATGAAGATTTAAAATGTCCACGGTTCATATCACACTGAATTTAAACACAACATTTTATGTTGCATATTTTGCATATTTCGAGGGATGTTGCATATTTGTTCATAAATGCATATAATATGCATATTTAATGGGTTTTTAATAAATTAACTATTTTAAATTACAATAAATATTGTAACTGTCTTATAAAATCGGAGATTGGTGCACGAATAGATGTAATAGGTATTAACATCAAAAAATCACATATACTTGTGTCCCAGTATGCTATAATTTTACAAATAATCAAATAATTTATTCGGGTATCACTATATTTAAAAATCTTATTAATAATTAAATTCCAATATACTGGCCTTCGGAATTTCCCGGCCATTGTGTCAACCGGTGATAATACCCTACACGGTAGCAATAATTAATACGCAGTCATCGTTCGTACGTTGTTTAGTTTTTTAAAAGTTTCAAAATGTTATTTTAAAAGATTTGTATTTTTTTAAAGTTTTTATTAGATTTTTGAGAGATTTTGACAAATAACTTCAAATGATCTAAAATATTTATAAAGGATTTTAGTTTTTTTTATTTAGATTCTTTTTTTTAAGTTTTAGATTGATTTAAATGATTTGTAATATATAACAGTTGATATTATCATTGTTTTGTTTTTGATAGAATATTTAGAATTTTCTTTGGTGTAAAAGTGTAATTAAAATAATACACATTTTATATAGTATAACATAATGCATATATTTGCATATTTAGCCACTTTTTCTTTGCATATTTGCATCATATTTGACACTTTATAAATGCATATAAATCCGAGCTCTACTAATAACTATACCGATACAATCAAAAAACAATATATGAACAATAATTCAGATTTCTGATTAAGCAGTCGAGTTTTCGTATTTTTCAAGACACTACTCGTATGTACTTTGTAATTATTCATTTATTTTTACGGTTCAAGGTTCAAGTTGTCTGGACAAGATCAAATTGCTCGAACAGTGTGTACATTGACCTGTATTCCATATTGTTTGTAATATATATATATAAATATAAATAAATAAATAATTTATTTTGAAATCAATCGTTAGGCCAATATGGACATAAGGTATACATTATTTTTATTTATCTTATCATATTTATAAATATAAATCTCATGAGATCCTGCCAAACATACGAACATCCATCCATTAAAACCTTCCAGACATTCATCTTATAACCGGTGTTCGATAACCTTCCATAATAACTATAAACTTCAAACGGTGAACGAACTGGTTGCAAGGTACTATTAAAAATTATATTCTAAATCGATCAGTCGTACAAACTTTTGATTTGCAACATATCTTCTTTAATATTGCAACAAAATATTCTGCGCCGTCTAAATATAAAATGTAATAATGATATTCTATAATAAAATTAAATGTCTAAACTTAAATTCTGAATCAATGTTTTTTCATACGATTTTAAGAAAATTAAATCATCAGTCATCATTGTTACTTTTTTTTTTTTTGTTTTTTTAACAGTTAGTATTTTAACAGTTAGTATATTTTTTAAAAAGTTTCTAAAAAGACCACAATGTAATCGAAAAACGTTATTTGAACAAAAAAATTATATTTTTATATTTTTATAAGAACACTCAGAAATATTTGTATTAGTTCTGATATTTTAATTTCAAATTCATAAGTTCTTCAATATGTTTGAACATCAATGATTTATTCTTACATTTTATCACTTTAATTTTGTCTAAATAAATTTATTAACATATATTCTTATCATCATTTATGTACGTTTTAAATAATTTCGGATGAAACATAGGCATGCCTCAAATATTTAAATGTAAGTATATACATGTCTAGAAATTCTAGATAATTTATGTACAAGTTCTTATACAATAAGATTGCGTGTATATTATATTATATCAGTAACGTTTCCATCTGTTTTCCATTTTTCATTATGATTAATTTATATACTTGGTCTGTAAAAATTAAGAAAAAGTGATATTTCCGTGTTTTGATGAAATCCACTCAATTGCAAAATAAATTTAAGTCTGACGGATATTAAATTTTTTATTAATTCGTCAAATTTTATGAAATAGGCTTACTATTATTGAAGGAATTTTCGATTAAAAAAAAAAAATAATGAAACACATAGGTACTTCATGTGTCTAATTGATTATTTTTTAAAAATGACAGTTAATGAAATGTAGTTATTTTTTTAAATTTAGCAAACATACTTAAAATTGTCATTATTATCCACGGGGATTATTTTTTGAATAAAACACTAATTACATAATAACACTAATTCAATTGTTCAGAAATAACTATAAATATATTCATGATGTTAACGTATTATTTCATAACATAATAACATTGATTTGGTATAATTCTACCAGATGGAATCTATACTGACATTTTATTTTTTTTTATTTTTTTTTATTAACTGTTATACAATAAATCACGTTCACCCCTCGGTTATTACATTTGGTATATAGCATATAAACATTCCATACTGAATGACGCAGTACTTATTAGGTTGGGAGTCTCAAATTAACTCCCAAGAGCGATCGAAAACATAACTAAAACTTTACATTGAATTTACCAAAATATAATAAACTTAATTATTTTTCTTAAAATTAAACCCAAATAAAACATAGAAACTAAGTGCTTAGAAATAGCTTTTCTATATTTTCAAATAAAAGTTTGTTTGATTAGGAGTGGAGGATAAGAATATAGTCTCTCCTATAGAAATTATGTAATAATAAAAATAATAGAGAAAAAATAACCATATCACATATTTTGTACTTCGAGAGCAAATCGATCAAATAATAATTCTGATAATAATGTTTACAGCCAGTTAAAATAATTAAAATCTCCCAAATTTTAACGAACTGCAAATATAAGTTCATAAATAAATAATGCGTAAAAACAGTAAGTTTCTTTTGTAACCACATGTAAATAATATATATAGATATTTGTTTCCAATAGTTGATCTATTTTGATGATATAAATTACTGAACCTAAAACATTGAAATTATTGACCCCCGTTTATTAATGTAACACTAAATAATATGTTCATTCTACTCATGATTTTTTATTATAAAACACACAATATCGTTAAGGTAAATCGATAAATAAAAAAGATTACTCGATTTTTCTTCTAATTCGACAGGGACTTATTTGTGCAACTTATTTTAATACACTCCATGCGAAAATCTCATTGACTGGAAAGAGTTCTGATACACTCTACGGCCTACAGATAATAACTCAAAGTTATTCAAATAAGATAAAAATTAAAGATGATTGATCAACTAAATAATGTATCACAGAAATGAGAGTTAAAAATAAAGAAAGAAAGTTGATTTGCATCATTTTAGCTTTAAAGTGAAGCGCTATACGTATTTATACCAAAAATAGTTCTTTATCCTTTTCTTTTTCTTTCCTTCCTTTTCTGAACATCAAATATACAAGTGTATCGTAGAAAAACAGTACGTACAGTCACATTGCTTTATTCATTAAAAAAAGAAAAAAAACGATATTTATAAGTGCTATCCTGTGAGCTAAAAATATTTTAAATCCTATCTGAAAAAACGTATATTGTACATAAAACTCATACTATACCTCTTATTATTTTATAGATATAACTTTTATAATTTACACATGTCCATTATACTTTAAAATGGGATTTACAAAGATATAACAATAATAATAAAATAATAATAATTATAATAAAAATTAAATTCATAAAATCTGAAATAGAATAACCTGTTTTGTCATTATTCTGAATATCTGTTTTCACAATTCAGTAGAATTCATAACAAAACTAAGCACTATACATATTATCGACCTCAAAAATAAGCACAAAAAAATGTTTACACAATATATGTATTCTAGAAAATTAATTAAGCGAATTATTGATTAATTATATACGATAAAACCGATTAATATGATGACTAAAATTAATTGAATCCCATTCATCATCACTCGGTTATTGTCTTACTCATACATTTTATTATTTTAAACATACGTTTTACAATTTTTGTATAGTTTTAAATTAAAAGAAAAATAATGCATTAATACGGAAAATTTACTTCTGACTTTTTGAAATTCGATTATTTACATATTCTCTCTTCACTGTAAATAATCGAAAATAATACCAATAATAAAAATATTTAGTTATGCACTCTTTATTTTACCAACACGGATCGACTAAATTGAAAGGTCGTTGAAATAGAATTAAGAATAATTATTGTTTTTATGTTAAATCAGTCCCACGGTGGCAGCCGATCGATACGCACGTATCTGCGCTCCCGTTCCGTTACTTTTTTATATACCGTTTCTTTAACGTTAACTAGTGCGCTATTTGACCTTAAAGTGGTAAAAAAAACAAATTTTTAAAAGGTTCGTATTATACGTTCTTCTTATGGGTATTACACATACATCAATTCCAGATGTTTACTTGCTAAAACCAGTTAGTATCCTCGTAATTCTGTTAAACATTTGTTTAATATTACCCATTACAGTAAATAATGTAACCGTTTCGTACGACGTCGCCTTATCTATAGGCCGCCGCTTGGCGGTCTTTTTAATTAAAATTAATCGCCACCGTTAACCGATAACGCTAATTATAATGCGCTCATTGAATAACAACATAAATGTGAACCTAAAACTCGTCAAAAACAATTTAACTCCAATCAATAAACCACAAAAACAAAATAAAATTATTACGTCTGTCAAATCAATGGAGACTAATAGTTCAAAGGATGACTTTACTGTTTTTCACTAGTAAAAGAAATCGCTCTTCTTCCTCTTCTACATCCACTACAGGTTCCACGATATCAACAAGTGCCCAACAAATAAATAAAAAAAAAACTAAGCAATTCAAAACAGCAAATTGCTTCGATATTTTATCCTAAAATGACGAACTGATCACAAATCCAATTCTGTCACAAAATAATGTGTCAAACAATTAACACACCAATAATATTTTCAAACCTCTTCTATCAATATTCGTAAGAGGTGTAATAAACTGCTTAGAAGTTTGCAAACAAATTAACGAGCTCATAGGCATGGATAACTTCTTTTACAAAGCATTCACTGACCGGTTGAAAATACAAACTACTAACCCAGAATCTTACAGAGCACTTGTTTACTACTTGAAAGATAAAGACATACAATTTCATACGTATCAGTTAAGAGAAGAAAAAACTATCAGTATTGTCTTACGTAATCTTCATCCCTCGACTGACGTCAATATAATTAAAGAAGAACTTGAACTTCGTCTATTCGAAGTCAGAAATGTTACTAACGTACTTCACAAAGTAACGAAAAATCCACTACTGCTCTTTTTCGTTGATCTTGGGCCATCAATCAAGTGTAAAGAAATATTTCAACTGTCTTCGTTCCTTCATACTAAAGTTAAAGCCGATGAGCCGTACAAAATAAAAATTATTAGTCAATGTAATAATTGCCAGGATTATGGTTACACGAAAACATACTGCAGCTAGTGCTTGGACAGCTAGACACATGGTGTGTCCGATGTGGTGACGACCACAAATCTCCTAACTGTCCAAACCATCATACGGATCTACCAAAATGTGCCCTCTGCTCAGGAAACCACCCACCTAGTTACAAAGGTTGTTCTGTTTACAAGGATCTACAGCGTGCTAAAAAACCAAACACCAAAAGTAATTACGTAACAAATAACTCTAATATTAACTCTATTAATGTCAAAAATAGTAATCCATCAAATGATACTCACCCAAACCAATCTCATTCTTATAACTCCACTTACGCTCAGGTCACTTCAGGCAGTCATTTAAACCCAGGCAGTCATTCTAATAACTCAGACCCTTCAACCACTCCCAATTTAAACAACATGCTAAAAAAACTCCTTGATGATTTCAAATCCCTCATTAACCCGCTATTGTCACTACTAACCAAAGTAATCGAAAAATTACTTATTAATTAAGATGACAAACAACTCAATTATCTTGAAATCACTATTAATATTATAATTCAATGCAAATGGTTTAAAAAACCCTGTCAATGAGCTCCAAACATTTTTGTATAACAAATGCATTTATTTAGCTCTAATAATTAGAATATTTCATGAAATGGGTTTCAGTAATTATTACTGAAACCCATTTCAAGAAATATTCTAAAATACATATCCCTGGTTATAATCTCCTATAAACAAACTATCCTGACAACACGGCGCATGGCGGCGTTGCAATTTTAATAAAATCTTCAATCCCCTTTCAAACACTCCCTAACTTCTGTCAAGACCATTTACAATCTTGCGCAATAACATTAAAATTAAACAATATTCCTATAACTATAGCTGCCAACTACGCCCCTAGCTAACATAAAATCACATTTCAAAAAATTTCTGATTGCTTTAACACAATAACTAGAAACAATTTCATCATCGGCGGAGATTTTAACGCAAAAAACCAATCGTGGGGCAGTCGGGAAAATAATCCACGCGCACTAACTCTTCATGGTTTTGTCACCCAATAAACTTTGAAAATTTTCGCTCCTCCAGGACCGACATATTGGCCGATCTCAGTTCAAAGAAATCCTGATATTTTGGATATTTTTGAAGCAAAAATTCCAAATAACATACATGGTAATATTGTTAACATCCTAGACCTGAATTCCGATCATTTCTCAGTAATCTTAACTCTAAATGTCTCTCCCCCTCTACGTTGTGTATCTCCAAAGTTATTCAATTGCACTACAAATAAACTACAATTTCACAATCATGTAGATCATCGTATCAAATTTTATGTCAAACATAAATCGAAGGATGACCTAGATTTAGCTATTAATAATTTTACAAACATAATCCAATCATCATCAAAACCAACTACTTCCCCTCTAAATTCGTTTTTTACACCGGTCCACATCCGTGAAATCATAGTTGAAAAACGTAAGGCTAGAGCGCTTTATCAGCACTCTCGGCTTCCCTCACATAAGCAAATGTATAATAAACTATCCAATAGTCTCAAAAAATTACTAGCCAAACATAAATCAAACACTTTTGCCAGTTACCTAACAAATCTCTCCCCGACAGACGGTAGTCTTTGGAGAGCAACATAGTTTGTTTGCAAAACTATACCCCCAAATACTCCAATAAAAAAGCCTGATGGTAGCTTTTCAATCACTAACTCGGATAATGCCGAAGTTTTCAAACAACATCTTTCGGAAATCTTTGTCCCTCATTCTAATATTTACTCTCCTCAAAACATAAACTCTGTAGAAGAATTTCTTAATGCCCCACTCCCAGACTGCCTCCCTGACAAACATTTTACCCCAATCGAAGTGAAATATACTATTGACAAATACCCCCTCAATAAATCTCCTGGATTTGATCTTAGCCGAAGTTACCAGATGACTGCGCAAAATAGCAATTGTTCATCTCCCACATATCTTCAACAATTTTCTTAGACTTTTCTACTTTTCCATAATATGGAAATTCTCAATTATTATTTTGGTCCCTAAGCCTAAACCTCCTGACTCCACCTCCTCTTTTTGACCAATAAGTCTAGTACCTTTTTTTGGTAAAATCCTGGAAAGGCACTTACTAAAACGTATTCTGCCCAGTATGACGTCAAATTCCATTTTTACTGACTCCCAGTTTGGATTTCGAAATACCCACTCAACAATTCATCAAGCCCATAAAGTTGTTGATTCAATTTCCTTTGCACTTGAGAAAAAATCATATTGCATGTGTGCCTTTTTAGATATATGGCAAGCCTTTTACAGGGTCTGGCATGACGGGCTCTTATACAAACTGAAAACATTTTTACATCCAGTCTTCTTTCAAATCATCAAGTCTTATCTTTTTGATACATAATTCAATACTCGTATCGGTAATTCCTTTTCAAGCATAGCCAAAATCTCTGCGGATGTCCCCCAAGGGGGAATTCTTTCCCTTCTACTCTATAACATACATGCCTCAGACCACCTGACTACAACCTACATTCCAGTCGCCGACTATACTGATGACAAAGTAATTATCTCCTTAAGTCCTGATCCCATCTTAGTTTCTAGTTACCTACAAAACCATCTAATCCTCATGGAAGATTGGAACACAAAATGGAGGTTAAAAATAAATCAAACGAAATCCTTGTATACTACGTTCACTCTCAGACTCTTACCTTGCCAAACTGTATCCATCTTTGGTTCTCAAATTCCCAACACACAAATGGTCAAATATCTAGGCCTTATCCTAGATCGCAGGTTAATTTGGGATCAACATACAAAATCTAAACGCTAAAATCTTAACGCTTGTTTCCGCTTGCTAAAAACATTTATTTATAACAAAATATAAACTAAGCTTAACACAAAATTACTTATATACAAATCCCTAATAAAACCAGTTTGGACTTATGGTATTCAGCTATGGGGTAATGCCAAAAAGTCCAACCTAAATAAAATTCAAACCTTCCAAAACATAGCCCTCAGGAAGCAACTCAATGCCCCACCTTAAGTCTCAAAAGCACTATACACTCTGATTTAAAAATGAAAACCGTTCCGGAAGAAGCTAAAGAGAACTACAAACGTTTTCATAATCGTTTGTCTTCCAACAACAATCCACTAATACGCAATCTTGCAGTCCCGACCATTCCTGGCAATCTACCTAGGCGTCTAAAACGTAGCTGGTGTCGTGACCTTCTTGATCCCCCCATACAAATTTAAAAAAAATAAAATAAAATACTCATCAGTGAGTGTCATTGATAGATGTCTTCTCACATCCCATGTTTCCTGTAAATATATATGTATATTATGTTAGTTCCTAGTTCTATTAATGTATAATATATATATATATATATATATATATATATATATATATAATTACCCTTTACACATGTACTCATTGTGTCTCTTAGGTATAGATTGTATATTTCAAATAAATAAAAAAAATAAATAAAATATAATGGTAAATAAGTGGCATTGTTCAATATAAAAATATTTTAGTTAATAACTAATGATTTTATTTAAAGGCAATTTTAGTATAAACATTTAAACTAACTAAGACCATTTCATACGCTTCGAGATAAACATTTTTGACATTTTCAAGAAAATATTTGGAGTATAGTTTTAGATATTTCAAAACGTATATACTTGAGTTAAAAAATTTCATAACTGAGAAATTTCGTAGAAATATTAAATGATGAATTTGTAATTTATTATTATTTAGTAATTTAGTAAATAATAATTTATAGTGTTTTTATTTTTTATTTCACAATTATAATCAGTTTTTAATATTGATTGATAATTTCCTATATACTCTCCTCGGCTAAGCATTGAATATAGAGTATATTACGAACTAATATATTGGAAGTAAAATCAGAAAAGTTAACAGTTATTTCTTCGATTGATTTCTTGTTCGGTTCAATAATAATAACAACTACGATTTAACCATGAGATTCACTAATGGCCGTGCATCCAGCGAATTATAATACAGTATAACGTTCGGTTAACAAATTAAAATTAGGTTATACAATCTGTTTGGTGATAATGGTCACCATGATTACATCTTTGCGTTTGCTCCGTTATCTGTATTTTAATTATGTAATTCATATTATCGGTTGATCCAAACGTATATACAATCAGAGTTTGTTCCATTCAAAATACGCCTCACACTTCTACGTTATCCATAACGAATATTATCCACTAGTTCAATTTTCTTTCTTCTTCACTGGAAAAAAAAGACTAAAGAAATTACCTCAAATAGCTATTTCGCTACCCTCTCCTGAAGTTACGAAATCGTTTTTGATACATCTCCGTCCTGATAACACCGTCATACATTCACCTCAATTTTACGGACTTAGGTTAGGCTATTGTTCCACTTATTAACATCATGAATTTCATTAATTTCTCCTCATTAAAATATGTAATAATTAAAGTAACCATTCTCCATGAGTTTACGTGTAAGTCTACTCCTAAAAAACCAGCGGCTACGATAACTTCAACGCAATTGCTAAGCGTTTTATGAAAACCAACGTCAGTTTTCATACTTTTCGTTCTCACTACTTTTAGGACGGTCATCTGAAACAACCCTAATTCCGCTTTCCGTATTGATATTTTTGTTACTATCTCGATAAAAGAACAAATATTGAGACTAGTTCCCAAAGTAGAAAAAAAAAAAAAATAATCTACTTGTTCCACTATGTTTTGTTGACTTTTAATGTAATGATAAAAATAATCAAATCCATAACATTACTTTATAACAAAATATGAAAATAGTAACAGAAAAACCAAATAAAACTACAAATGATCCACCGCAATGTTGACTATGGTTACACGCAGAATTAATTTTAACATATATCTCATTACGACAAATATGGCGAGAGTCTTCTGTCAGATTTCTATACCATGGATCGCCCCAGTCTAGCTAAATACCTCTGTTACTTTTGGTTCTAAAATGAATATTAACCCATAAATTTAAATATTGCTCTTTTAAAATTCGTATCTGACTTCATCGACATTATACATATAAAACTCATTTTTTTCTGTTAATTATTAACTAAGTAAAATTGAAGGTAGTTATAAAATAAAAAATAAATAATATCAGATATAAATATAAAATGCAATAATGCTTATAATAACAAAATCAACAGGGGAAATTTTACGCCCTAATTATTTGTTTATATTTATTTTTGTTTGTTTTATTTATTATTTTTAATTTTTAATTTTACTGATTGTACTTATATATTATTTGAACAAATTTAATATTATAATCGATTTGAAATTGAAGAGTTAAAAAACGTGGAAGTAGTTGAAAATCTAAAGAAAAACATGGATAAATTATTTAAAAATAAAGATGAACGAAATGAACCAATAGATAAATGATGGAAAAAAAAAAAGCGTTGTAATAGTCACTTCAAGAACCACACTAAGTGTGAAAAGAAAAATACCTACGCAAGAATGGATCACCCCAAGTATCATAGACTTAATTGAAGAAAGACGTAAATACAATCACCGGACTGACATGGAAGAACAATAATGGAAATATCGAAACATAAGAGACCGTATAAACAGAGAATCAAAAATAGCAAAAGAAGAATGGTTAGAGCAGCAATGTACTGAAATAAACCATATTTTCGCAACAAATAGGCTAGATCAAGCCTATGGGACCATTAAAAGTTTTTTCCAATCTAGTAAAATTTGCAATAATAATATTAAAGACAAGAATGGTAAATTACTCTTGGACACAAGAGAAGTGGTAAATCGGTGGAGTGAGTACCTTGAAGAACTATATCAAGAGGATGAGTTACTGGGTATCAATGAAGAAACGGATGAGTACTCTTATGGTGCACCGCTACTAAAGTGAATTTAATGCCAGCCTTAGAAATTTAAAAAATAAAAAAGCTCCGGGAATAGACGAGATCTCTGGAGAATTACTACAGAACGCAAGCGAAAGCATAATAGACGCGATGTACTATCTTATGAAAGATATATATGAAACAGGAGTAATACCGAAGGACTTTTGCAACAGCAAAATTGTAACACTACCGAAAAAGAATAAAGCTGACTCTCGTACAGATTTTAGAACTCTAAGCTTACTACCTTACGTCTCAAAGATACTCATAAAAATTATATACCGAAGAATATTTAATAAAGCCAACCCAATAACTTGGAAATGATCAGTATGGATTCAGAAAGCAAAAGGGAACTTGAGAGGCAATATTAAAACTTAGGATCTTAATAGAAAAACAAACATCCCGAAATAAAATAACATACTTATCATTCATAGATATCGAAAAAGCTTTCGACAACATTGATTGACAAATTATGTTCTCAATAATGAAAGAATTAAGTTTAGATTTTAAAGACAGGAGAATTATATATAACCTCTACAAAAATCAAAGCGCAGAAATTACAATAAATAATGAGTCAGCTAGAGCGAAAATACGTAGAGGTGTAAGACAAGGGTGTCCACTTTCACCATAATTATTCAACTGCTATATTGAAAAAAGTATAACGGAAGTTAAATACAAACTAAATAGGCTTAGGATTGGAATCAGAGTAGGTGATATATTTATTTCAATGATCCGTTTTGCAGACGATATCGTATTATTAGCAGAAACAGAACACGACCTCCAGAAAGCCCTGGCAGAAATGCAAATAATTATAAATAAGTATCAAATGCATATAAATTCAGGTAAAACAAAAATTTTAGTTTATGCACGTGAACCTACAATAAACGCAAATATTTATTTAGAAAACCAACTTATCTCACAAATTTCTAGTTTTAAAAACTTGGGAAGTTTAATAACATCAGACGGAAGAAGCTCGCAAGAAATTAAAGACAGAATCGGGCAAGCAAAGACAGCTTTTATCAAGAAAAAGAAAATTTTGGTTTTGAAAAAGAAATGAGCGGAGCAACAAAAAAGACATTTCTAAAAACATTTGTGTGGAGTATCGCATTAAACGGCTGTGAGACATGGGTTATTACTGAAAAAGAAAAAGATCCCTTGAAGCATTCGGAATGTGGTGCTGGAGACATATGGAAAAAAATAAACTGGACAGAAAGATTAACAAATGAAGATGTAATGACTCAAGTTGAAGAAACAAGATCCTTACTTAAATCCATAAAGCGACGACGATAATAGGACATGATGGGACACGTTTTACGCCATGACGAAGAATTGTATCATACTATAATATAAATTGCAATTGAAGGATGGAAACCACCAGGAAGACCAAGAAACTCTCAACTGAAAAATGACGCAGGGATTGATACGTAGGCCGGATTAAAAAGACTCACCGAAGATCGTGATAAGTGGAGAGCAAAGTTAAAAACATTGTAAATCAACCCAATATAAGTTATAAAATAATTAAAAAAAAAAAAAAATCACTTAGCGTTACTTACTGCGATATACACAGTAAAATATATAGCTAAATTAGGTACCTTCATTATACATACATAACAGATAAAATATTCATCTAGGAAGTAATAAAATTAATTGGTCCATTTTTGAATTCATTACAAAGACTACGTACGGTTATGGCTATAACGCGAATTATCGTTGATGGGTGTGTGATATACATTCCAGGGTAGTGCGACCATAATGTTCACTAAAATAATTAATGCATGATAAATTATCGTACATTCGATGTTGTATAATATTTGAATTCTCCGTGGGTTTTATCGTCACAGTTATGGCCCATATCACAACCACCCCGACCATCCGATACACACAAACACACACACAAACGCACTCACAGATGTACAACATGTTTTTTGTTATATTTGGAACGTTTTATTTTTGAGTAACTTGTGTGTCGTGAGTAAAATAATTATGTAAATAACGGACAACGCGTTATCGACCACCGCCGTCAGCTAGTCGATGCGCAAATTTTTAACACGGCCGCCGTGAACTTCATCTTGTTCCAATACGTATTTGCGTCAATGCCGACGTGCACCAAATGCTATTACTCTCTTCTTACTTTAATTAATACAGCAGTTATTTCATTTTTAATAACGCTAATTGCTTCAATTTTACTTTTACATTATTGTGAAAATGAGCACTATTATCTAATATATGGTGTAATTAATGTAAAGCAATATCAATAACAAAAAATCCAAGTCACAGGGATTATAAAATTTTTTAGTTTAAACTTAACTTGAGAATTACGTGAGTCTATGCATGTCTTGGTACCTCAACCTAATCACAGACAGTGCCGGATTTAATGGAGAGCAACCGAGGTGAAAGCCCCGGGGCTTCCACAATTGAGACTTCGGAAAAAATATCTTTCAAATTACAAATGCACTATCACTCCGCCGTTCTGTCGAAAATGACTTATAGGATAAAAATAAATCTAAAAATGATTGCCGATGGGTAATACCGTGAAATTATGTCACCAGCATGTTTATTTGTCAGTAAATCCAACGCGTCTTAAATCCACCGCTACCACCACAGCCTTTGACGATTGACGCGAACCCGCGAACACCTTACGTGCGATAATAATATTATTCGATTTTCCTTTTTCTAAGTGTGAGTGGTGCGAGATTATTATTATCCAATATTCATAATTAAATTTTTACATAATATACACATATTTATATATGTTTGTTAAAAACTAATAAAAGAAAAGAAACTACTTTAAAAAAAATTGTTTATTTTATTTGGAGAATAATTTGGGGCCAAGGGCCTCCCACTTCTATGTTGCCCCGAGACCTTCACACCTCTAAATCTGGCCCAAATCACAGATGTGTGTTTTGTGTGTGTGTGTGTGTGTGTGTGTGTGTGTGTGTGTGTGTGTGTGTGTGTGTGTGTATTATATATACATGATACTTTGAGTTACGTGAGTATTTTGTTATCTCATCACATATTAACTTTTTTTATTTTATTGTTTTTCGCGTGTGCGCTAATCGCCACTCATATTTTTTTATTTGTCGTGTACGCGAATCGTCTCGGTGTGAAGTATAACTCATTAATTATTCATTTATTATTGTATACGTTCCATAGCTACAGGACTAACTAGCAAGTCTGCACTCCACAAATTGGGAGTCTTTGTTGATTCATTATGAGTTATTTTATTTATACAGTCTAGCTAGAATGGCTATTTATTTATTATAATTATTTTTGTATATAAATGATGCTGTGATTTTAGATTTTGAACGGAGTGAAGAATGTATTGATATTACAATGATGTGTGTTTTTTTTTTTTTTTGTGTCTGCCGACACGATTTGGGGCAGTAAAAATGCTTCGATTGCCTTATGTAGCAACTTTTCTGAAAGGAAAGTGAATCTTTTTGGTACTTTGGGGGGTCAAAAGTAAAAAATTTTCAATATTTTTTAAATGTGACGGGAAAAACCCTAAAAAATTTTGGGAAAAACGGGAGTTTTTACGCAAAACCAGTTTTCGACATAATCAAATTTTTTTATTTGCTATAACTCAAAAACTAATCGATGTAAATACTTGAAATTTTCACCAAATGTTAAAATTAACGTTCTCTATACACCATTAAATTTTCAAAGTATTTTGACTTTTATTGAGCTATTTATAGACAATTGAAATTTTCAATTTTTTTAAGTATTTTTTTTTTAAATAACGATAAAATTTTTTTGGCTGCCCAGAAAATCTTGAAAATTTAATACAAGATTTCTTATAAGTTGTTCCTTAACTGATAAAAAAAAATCTTAAATCGTAAGTCACAATTTTTTTTTATAAGTGCTCAAAGTTCCAATTTATACGAAATATGTAAAAATCACGATAATTTGCAAGTTATTTTGTAGATAAAAATTCATAAAATATTTTCTGTTCATACTTAAGGTTCAACATTTTAACACTAGGTTATCTATAAGCTACTCTTCAAAAATCTTTAAAAAAAATTCTACCGGACTTAGAGGAAAAAAATTTATGACTGTTTGAAATTTAAATATTTACGAAATTGCATAAAATAGCGATTTATTCTCAAACGATTTTAAATATTAGTTATAATTCAAAAAGTATAAGTCGCAGATTTTTGAAATTTCAAACTATGTCGCTGTATGCAACTTCCAATCCATCCTAATTGAAAAATATATTTATCGTTTCAAAATAAAATATACTTTTTACAATATTTATAAATAACAATGTATTATATCCTAGACAAACATATGAACTCCGTTCAGAATCGTTATTCGTATACAATGATATCTATCATTGCATTCAAATTTAACAAATCCATTGCAATAATGACCTATCCTATAAACGAGGAGCACTCCACCCCAACTGTACAGCAGAGCGAGGCCCATCCGGTTCTTTTTTTTCATTTACTTTGTACCTATCAATATTTATTTGAACTGTTTTTAATGCAGAAACTCATAACCAGCCAAATAATTTATTGTTATAATTTATATTTGAATAACATTTCTGTTATTAGACTTAAAATTTGCACACGCACACACAAACATTTACAAATACACACATCGCCTGTACACTAGCACTCACATGATTTGCTCGGCGAACCTGTACTTCTCTTATTGAGTGCTATATACTTAATCACACATAAAAAACAATGTTTGGTCGGTGTGTAATAGGGTGAAACGGAATATATCAAGTGACCGGTCCGTGTGACTACTAGTTTTTCGTATCCGGCGCCAACATTCATCATCAATCATCTACTGTCAACAACTGCGAAACGAGAATTACTGAAGAGTTAAAACGTGTGTATATTTTTAACAATTCTACCTTTAATATATGATGGTTCTCTAAACATTTTTTGCGTGTGTCAACCACTGATCACTGGCGAAACATAATCGAATTTCGATGGTCACCGCATATAATAACACTATACAGTGAAAACTCTAAAAATCGGAACTCTAGGTTGCCGTAATTTTGTCAAAAATAATGCGCCGGTTTTGTAGTTACCATAGATTTATATTAATATTAAATCTATCTGTGGTCGTTACCTATTTTGAGGAAGCTCATAGATTCTATATATTTATATATATAGATTATACCACATTAAATGAGCTCCTTCAGCATTTTACCGAAACGATATCATACAATATCAACTGATTAAATGACATTTGACAGTCACTATTTCAAACGTAAAAAAAATATTTTCAATGTTTCATAAAGCGGGAAATTTTCAGTTATGAAATCTTTTGCATGAAATATTTCAAATTTTCAACCCTACTTGTATACATTATATATTTGTATTATTTTAATGCAAATATATTGTATAGTTTTGTAAACAGTGTCTTTATTAGCTATGATATCCGCGATTTATGTTTTACTAACACTAAACTTGTCTGCGAACGCACGAACACTCATATTTGTATTACATGCTCGAAATTCAAGAATCTCAATTTGTTCTTTCAAACTAAATCTGTTTCGTTCACTAGCCATTGCAAAACATTTACGAAACACATTACGTTACACTAAAGGTACGTTCTGCAAGGCACAATATATTGCCATGAACAGTCACGGCGACAAGCTTGGTTTTCAAGATGCGACGGTAAATTGTTTTTTTCGTTCAGTCATTACAAACAGAAATATTGTCCGTTTAGTTTTAAATCTGAGAGTGTACGCATTAGTCACTACACGAGTATATTTTAAATTGTTAAATAATAATAATAACAATAATTAGAAACCATGGATAAATTGATTTTTAATAACAATAATATATTAACTCTCCTATTTATGGACTAAGATGACGACGAGGTTAGTTTTTCTTATTTCACATCAGAGAAAAAAAACATCGGATAATATCTTAAACCATCGATAAAATGAAGCATTAATTAATTAATCGACACTTAATAAACAACCATGTTAAGTTTCGTGAATATTTTTTTTTATTAATTATTTATTTATTTATTTATTTATTCAATAAATTCCCGAGGGCTCAAGTACAGTACATTAGTACATAATATATTATAGTTAACAGTAAGGAACAATGCTTATAAATTTAAGATTAATAACACTAAAAATAACAATACGTAAGGTTAACAATGAGAAAAAATATCAAAATTATCATGATTATTGAGCCGATTACATGGCGCAGATATACGATCAATAGGGTTATTGGATCCACAAGAAGTGCGGTGAAACGGAATTGCAAATGTAGGAAAAGACCGAGAATTGAACGTGGGGATGTAGAAATTAAGTTGGTGTAGCAGGTCTGAGCAAGCAATGGTACCTTTTACTACAAGTTTAGTAAGAAATGATACGTCTAACAACTCTCGTCTAGTGTTGAGAGATACCAAGTTTAGGCTGGATTAAATAGAGGTTAGAGTTGAGTTAGGGAGATCAGGAGAAACCCAAGACGTCTTTTGTAGCCAATGAGCCGCAATAAACGTCTTTACATTCGCTCAAGTGATTCTATATGACCAATTTGTGAGGGATTCCATAATACTGAACAATACTCTAAGAGAGGCCTGACTAATGAAATATATAAGGTTTTAATACATAATTCATCATTAAATTCCTTAGTGCATCTGATTAAGAAGCCAAGTCTTTTTAAGGCTTTTGCGCACGAATTATCAATATGAGAGGAAAAAGAAAGGTTCGATTGAAAAAGAACACCAAGATCCTTGATGTTATCTACTTCAACCAATTTGTCATTGAGGATGTAATAATCGTAATTTATTTTGTTGCGGGAACGAGTGTAAGACAATTTTAGACATTTAGAAGTGTTTAATTTTAGACCGTTATCACGACACCAAACATGTAATTTATCGAGATCTTTTTGAATAAGAGAACAGTCATCAAAAGAAGAAACACTAGCAAATAATTTAAGGTTATCTGCAAACTACTGTTTACAGTACTGTCTACATTTACTAATGATCGCAATAACTAAAACAAGTACCAATGTCCATTATAAAGATATCAAACAATAAGGGAGACAAGTGACCACCCTGGGGAATGTCTGAAGGAGCAGGGAAAATATTTAATTAATTTTTTTATTATTATTTCATTAATTATGAACAATTTAACTTCAAATCATCTTTGGTTGAAGAAAATTTAACTATACAACCTAACAACTGAGTTAAAAAACTGTCTACACAACATGTTACGTGAAGGGTACCTAGAGAAAATACACGACCATTCTTCGAATATAATACTGAACAATCACCACTCACAGAAAATATGATGCCATTTTTCGGGCGAAGAAGGTTCGAATACGATGGAATCACAAACACAACTAATTAAGAGTAGGATAATTTCACGGAATATTATCTAGAAAAATGTTTTTATCAACGTGATAATAGATGAATAAGATAAACTATAATTGTATGATATTACACAGTTGTAAGATTAGATTAAATTGACATATCACAAATGTTATACTCGTAATTTTAAGATAAAAGTGGTCAAAATCTAAATTAAATTGCCATAAAGTGTCCGGTATTTAGAATATTTCTTATATGAAAATAGTGAAAATGTTCCCATACCCATAAAAACGTCTGCTATTTGAAGGTGTCCGCTAAGGGAGGTTTCACTGTAATACATTTGATACGTAGCATTCGAAAGATTTTAACAAATTACGTTTAATACACAAGGAGTGACGTTCATTGAAAGGAAATATTATACATAATTATACATATTGACGGTCGCCTTTGTAAAGTAGTTATACTTACTTGCCGTATCGAACACAAGTGTTCAACATTGCGGGATCTAGTTTCAAAGATTTCACCAACAATAAAGTATTACAGAAAAAATAAAAATATCTTCTTACGACATTGAGCAGCCTCTGGTAGGAATTATTTTACAAAAATCATTCGCAGTAGACAAGTGGTAAGACAAAAACAGTATACTATAATGAGTAAAAAGAAATACATTTGATGTTTTTTTACAATGAAAATACGTAGTTGTGATTACTTTCTACGAAACTAAATGATGGATAAAACTTTTTTTTAACAATTTATATTGATGACGGTATAATGTACCAACGTGATCAGAGATGACATTACTTTTTGTGATATTTGTTATTATATAACTCTATATAATGTAATTATATATTATTTGTAGGTGTGTATGAGTAAGTTTTGTTTGTCCGTGAATATATATGTGTGTGTGTGTATGTGTGTGGGTGTGTTGATGCGTATGTGCGTATGCGTGTGTGTGTGTGTGGTTTGTATGCATGCTAAAACTTGAATTTTGGACGAGTAAATAAATCTACGTGATACCTTCTTGTGAAGTAAATGCATAATTCATATAATATGTTGCATCCAAATTCATTGTATAGTTTCACAATCATAAAAAACCTTTAAAATTCCGTACGTGGATGGTTTTATTTTGCTTCTTCATTCCTTTTTTTTCTGACCTATTTTTCTTTACAGTCGAATATATATATATATATATATATATATATATCATGATAGAAGGTGTAATGGTTTTTTTGAATGCCCATTGGAGCCAAAATTTATTTTGAACAGTACATAAAATAAAACATAAATTTACAATATACAATCGATGTGAATCATTACAATAATTTTCTGATTGAATGATTCTTTTTTAACAGGAGTACATGACATTGGTTCAATTACATATATTTAATAAATGTGACAAATTTATTGAAATAAACGTATATTTAATATTAATGAAAACATTCTAATAATATGATAAAATGTTGGAAAATAATATGTTACATAATACCATGACATAAGAATAGTATATCAGAAGAAACTTAATTATAAACCAACCGAACTGAAAACTATATTAATAGTTTACTACTATACACAAATTTACAATATTTTAAAATTAAAATATCATAAATAATTAAAAAAATGAACTATGAATTACCACTTCAAATGGATTTTAAATGAAATATAATAGGCTTTAGCGGCACGATTGATATTATTGATTCCTTAAATTATTATAAATTTTATTTTAGATTCTGAACGGAGTGATGGAATCTATTGGTTTTACAATGATGTGTGTTTTTTTTTTATTTTTTTTATTTTTGTGTCTGACGACACCTTTTTTGGCAGTAAAAATGCTTGACCAGTTTTCGACAAAATCAATTTTTTTATTTTGCTATAACTCAAAAACTAATTGATGTAAATACTTGAAATTTTCACCAAATGTTAAGATTAGCGTTCTCTATACACCGTTAAATTTTCAAAGTATTTTGACTTTTATTGAGCTATTTATAGACAATTGAAATTTTCAGTTTTTTTAAGTATTTTTTTTTAAAATAACGATAAAATTTTTTTGGCCGGCCAGAAAATCTTGAAAATTGAATACAAGGTTTCTTATAAATTGTTCCTTAACTGATAAAAAAAAATCTAAAATCGTAGGTCACAATTTTTTTTTATAAGTGCTCAAAGTTCCAATTTATACGAAATATGTAAAAATCACGAAAATTTGCAAGTTATTTTGTAGATAAAAATTCATAAAATTTTTTCTGTTCATACTTAAGGTTCAACATTTTAACACTAGGTTATCTATAAGCTACTCTTCAAAAATCTTTAAAAAAATTTATACCGGACTTAGAGGAAAAAATTTTATGACTGTTTGAAATTTAAATATTTACGAAATTGCATAAAATAGCGATTTATTCTCAAACGATTTTTAATATTTGTTATAATTCAAAAAGTATAAGTCCCAGATTTTTAAAATTTCTACCAGCTGTTAAGATTGGTATTTCCTTTATGTCATATTTTTTTCAAAATATAATATTGATTTTTAAGCCACTTATAAGCATTTAAAATATTCGATTTTTTTACATTTTATTTTTATAATCGGTGATAAGAAAAATTTGGCTGGTACAAAATACTTGAAAATGTAATAAAAGATTCCACAGAAGTAGTTCTTAATTTCATTCAAAAATTATTAAAATCCATAGGCACAATTTTTTTTTATAAGCGTTTGAACAGCGAATATTGACATAAAATTACATGTAAAATATAATATAATGTATAATATTCTAGACTGACAAATGATATCGGTTTTTTTAAAATGCTCTAACTCAAAAACGAAAAACCGCAACAACTTGAAATATTCACCAAATCTTTATATTGACGTTTCTCTATACATGGTTATGTTTTCAAAGTATTTTGATGTATTTTGACTTATTTATAGACAATTTATTTTTATTTAAATTTTCGATTTTTCTAAATTTTTCGTTTCAAAATAAAATATACTTATTACAATATTTATAAATAACATTGTATTATATTCTAGACAAACATATCATCTCCGTTCAGAATCGTTTTTCGTATACAATGATACCTATCATTGAATTCAAATTTAACAAATTCATTATAATGACCTATCCTATGAAGAGTTGCACTTCACCCCCAAGTGTACAGCAGAGCGATGCCCATCCGGTTCTTTTTTAATTTCAATTTTATATACATGTGCCTTTTATTAGTTAACAGTGTAAAAAATATAATTTTATCAACATAAATAATATTAACATAAATCAGTAATTTCATTATTTCTCAACAAAAATGTATCAACAATTCCTTTTATTTGTTTCTATCTCACATATATTTTAATAGAAAAGTCTTTTTCAACTTTTATATTATTCAATCAAATAAATTTACTAGTTAGGATATCAATAATATCAAACTAATGTTTTTGGATATAGTTAGTGAAGTTTATAAGTGAAATTGAATTAGGGTTGGATTAGATTATATTTATTACACTCAGTTAGAATGTGTTTATAAATGTAGTGTAAACTCGAATGATCCTTTGATGTTCAAAGTCATTTTAATTTATCCTACAATTTTACATGAAGTAAATTTATAGTTATCTAATATTTTGATGTAAAAAAAACGATTTTGTATTTCCATATATTAAAATTAATTGTTGACTATATACTCGTATATACTTAATTTCTATTTTAAACACAGTGTCCCACAATTCACAATTATTTGTAGTTTATTTATGTTTTTTTTATTATTTTTTTTTAACTTTTGCTTAAAAGTTGATAATTCTAACGAGTATTATGTTTAGTAAAACCGAAATCAATTAAATTATTATACTTAAATGTCACAAATGAAATATGATATGAAATTATAAGTTTAAAATGAAACATATAATTTGTTTTATAAAGATTGATGTGAAAAAAATACTTAAATGTTATACAGTTATATTGATATACACGATTATAATATAAATGTATTGATTGTGAGTGTTTGTAATATAAATATAATTTGTGTACAAAAAGTTAATACGCGTGTCCGCAACAGAAATGAATAAATGATAAATTTATCATTTATCATATTTTATACAATGATAAATTCAATTTCTATCATATGTGCATACATAACCATGGATTAACCATGGATGAAACTGACTATTAAATCGAATGCAAAAGAAATCGACATTAAACACACAAAACGATAACCATAGCAGTCAGTGTTATATAAACATTGAGGTATGTAATAAGAGGACTTGGAATTTCGTTTGTGCAAAAAATTATTTGGTTTTAATCGATTTAGAACATGATAAATAACATTGAAATTAATATACTCGTGATTGCTTCATACATATTTTATTTGTTGCGAAACGTTATTAAAACCAACTTTATTGTTAGTGCTTTCCATAGCATAAGTAGGCTTAGTGGACTTACATCTGAATTAAATATGGAATAATTAAGTTCTAATTATTTCCAAGTTAATAAATTAGTGTTATATAAACAACCGCGCAATAAAAGTATCAATGCCATTTAACGATATCGGTAAATAATATGTCACTTTTTATTTACAAATAAATTATTCTATACTCATTAGCACAATATTTTACTAGGTATCTACTTAAATATAAATCATTTTTTCAAAGTGGAAACTAAAAACAACAAGAATAATTTGAATACATACATAAATACTATTTTAACAAATTTCAATAGTTTTTTGCAAGTTAAAAATATTCATCCGTCAAAAGACAACTATCTGATATTTACATATTTATATACTGAATGACGATTGCATTGTAATATTCGTTTAGTTTGAATACTGGAAAATTGTATTTCTTTATTTGAATGAAAACTCTATGCAGGTATTATATTAAACTCCCCAGTCAAGTATAATAAAAGTAAGTTTTTATTTTTTTATATCAAATATTTATTTAAGTTACGGTACATCAATAGTCTAGGGTGTCAACTGTGGTCTATAAATGTACTTGCTAATAAACGTTTTTATGATTATTATTTGTAGTCGATTGAATCATCGTTCCAAAACGTTTAACCGTTTGATAAAAAAAAAAATCAAATCCTAAATGTTTTTTTAAACATAATAAATGATAGATCAACATAATAAATTATATTTTGATACAGCAGTATACAAAAAAAAAATCGCTAATCGCATGAAAATTCAA
The DNA here is from genome assembly GCA_034509805.1 of Sipha maydis. Classification (NCBI taxonomy): domain Eukaryota; kingdom Metazoa; phylum Arthropoda; class Insecta; order Hemiptera; family Aphididae; genus Sipha; species Sipha maydis. The sequence goes on from JASXSY010002140.1 coordinate 101,653, forward strand.
TGCATCTTAAATAGTATTTAATAGTATTAACTTCAATTAATTTTGCACGCGGCGATATCTAATTAATGGTTAACAAACGATGTATTAGATAATTATAATATAATCAGGATTCTCATTGCATAAAATATATCTAAATGAGTAATTTAAACTATATTAATACGCGAATACATTACATAAGATAAAATAAATATTTATAAATACATACAAATAATAATAAATTATTTAATAGCAAGTTATTTTAGGAAACAAAATGAAATGAAATAATCATGTATCCAGATGTTATATTTTTTTATTTTTGACAAACATTTTACAGCGAGTACAACATTCAAACTACAAAAAGAGGATCCCAGGGGGAGGAGGACTAATAATATTTCATACAATTTCACATAGTTCCAATAAATATTTAATTCTACATGTGTATTTACAACGTATATGAATTTCAGCCGAACTGCTATAATGTTACAACAACCAGCGAATATAAAATATTCCTATATGTCCCTATAAAAGAAAACGTTTTACCAAAAAACACTAATTTCTTTGCAGTTAATCGAGTAAAATAAGACAGTATTGGTGTAATCAATGTTTTTTTTTTTTTTTTTGTTTAAAAAAATAGAGAAAAATATTAAATGTGCAATAATTATTGGGTGATAATTAAGATATGGCTGAATAATATATTACGTTTCTGCAAATTTAAGAAAAGTTTATATTATAACCGTTAAATTACATTGGAAATATTGTCTCCGATTATTGTATTATGTGGACGACTAACAGTGGTGATCTATCTAGGTGACACTTTTGTGAATATTGGGATATTTTAGAGCAACTTTGTGAACAACATTATAAACAAATTATAAAATGAGCAATTCAAATGTATTTAAATTATTTCTCAGAGAAGTTCCAATATGTGTACGAATGCATAGATGTGTGCATCAATGTTTGTGTGTGTGTGATAATGATACAAATTCTTAAAACTACTTTTTTAACTACATTCTAAATAATAAAATAATATTAAAGAAATTATGAAAAATTTTTTTGCTGTTGTATAGTATCTTTATTCATTTCAATAATTCTATAGTTTTATATTTATTTATTGTTAAAAGAATATAAGAAATGTATAACCAATGCTTATGGATTCATTATTAAAAATATAATATAATAAAGATGGTGTATTGTATTTATATTTATATTTCACATCGCAATACATTTTGATATATAGAAAAAATATTTTTTATTTCATTTCGATTGCACAGATTCAACAAATTTAAAAAAAAAATATTTGCCAACATCAAAACAGAACATCTGCGGACCAGGAATTTGTTTTTATTATTATATTGTGTATCGCAAATCGTATGGTATTTGAAAGCTATTTTTTTTTTAAATGACTTCTGTGTAGAAATCTTCTACAAGGAAAACAGTAAAATAAAGTTTTCAACAAATATATCACAAAGAATTTTTGTTTTACTTTTAGGACACAAAATGTCTAACCGATGATTGGCTATAGTCCTGATGTAACAACTACTATATGTGAGATATTCAAGAAACAAACGATTATTCTCAATTCAAACAACCGCTGGTGACGTCTGCTGGAATTATTCATTTCCTGACAGTACACACACACACACACACACCCATATATATATATATATATATATGGGTGTGTGTACGAACAAGGAAACAAATACCTGTCTTCGACACACGCACAATCTCAAATCCCGTCGGGTTCCTTGTTTACCGCAAACAGGCACGCAGAGGAAAAATAATTACTCTTTCCGGTGATCTATCTCGGCCATCATCAGCGTTTCGACATTTCAGCGTTTCAGCGACTCTAATGCTACGTACGAAATATTAAACTTCCTTTATATTTTGCCACGCGTAGTGTGACGTAAAATACTCGAATTTTTGTAGATTTTTTCTTCCGCAACAAAATACGATTTGCGAAAAATCTTATATACGATTTTCAAGCTTAAAGTATCATAAAACCGTGAAGTTGATAACCATTAAATAATAAATAAAAATAAAATAAGTTGTGGTAAAAAAAATTTCTGTCGTTTCACGAAAAATTATCTAAAAACCTTCAGGCTTCATATTATAATTAAACAGTATACCTTTAAAATGAAAATAAATTTGACGTTTTTGTTCCGAGAAAATAGTTTTCAACTAGAACATTTTTAGAAGACTAACTTTATAGGGTTAAAAATATATCCAATGTCAATTTATTGTGCCTATAAATATTTTGCATCAAATGTTATCATAAAAATGATTGAAAATTAATAAAAATATTATTTATTAAAATTATACGAGATAAGCCTTTTGAATAATGACATAATAAAATCTAGGACAATCAAAAAGAAAGTGAAAATGAATATATAAATTACTACATAAGATAAGTATTTTACTTTAGTTTAAAATGTATAGTTACTGAAATATACTATTGCGACACATAAAATAATAGGGTTTAGTTAGAGAATATAAATTTAGCTTTCGTTCTAAAACCTTCACATGAGAAAAATAAATTGACATTATTACAAATCGTATTACAAAGAAAAAGCGCTTTTGGATAACAAGAACCCGAGGAAATTTATTTTTAAAGAAAAAAGGTATAAGAAATAGGTTTGAATTTCTAATGGGGTAGTTGTGCGTACAAACACGAATCTTACACTAATAAATCACAACATTGAATAGAGTTATTAAGAAAATCATAAATTAATAAGACATCAGTTACCCTACGACTAACTTCACAGAGGTGAATAAATTTAAACCCTGCAACTATTGACATTGAGTTCCTAAAAATATGTTAATATACCTAATCGGAAATCAATTCATTTTAAGAACTTATACTGAACATTGTCCACTAGTTTATCAGTCAAATATTGATCCCATATCAACGTTGCAAACTTTAAATTAGACTTAACAAGAGAGCAATTTAACACACGAATATTTTAAAATTCTCTCGTATTTCTTAATATAACCTAGCATTTTAAATGCTTTTTATATAATCATATTAGTGTTAAAAAAGAAAAAGAAATTTCTGGAAAAGAGAATATTCAAATCTCAAATTAAATATACTGGAAATTATCATCTTAAAAGTCAAACCACCGAAATAAATATCGTTAAAAATAAGTCATCTAGTCGACAAGACAAGCAAATATATATATAGGAATATTACTTTAACGAGTGTGCTACCTGTGATTAATTCATATACCTACGTCACATGGTGATTAAGTAGACAAATGTTACAAACTTAGTTATTTTACAAACACAACCGTCAACTATATGATAAAACAATGGTTTCCAAAGTTTTTCCACTCTCGGGGCTTTTTTTGAACTGAAGTTATCCGATATGGCAGCCTCAATAATACTGATAACACTTAATTTTAATTTTAATTTTAGATATAAATATATAAAATCAGAAACAATTGTTATGCTGACGACGAACCAGGTCGGAAACCGTTGCGGTAAAACATATAAAACTGATATAATAAACATAAGACGAAATTTAACTGTTCTCCTTAAATGTTATACATTCAATTACGTCGGATAGTACTCAAAAAATATTATCTTTATGTTATATCATGCATGGATAATCAATAAAACACATAAAACGTGTGAATTCTAGTAATTACTTGAAAACTTATTGTAATTTGACTGAAAGTCTCTGTGTGAAATCGATGTGAATATGATCTGATATTTTGATATCAGTCATTGAAATTATACATCACAATAACATTTAAATATTATTAATAATCTTTTGTAAAAAAGAAAAAAAGATATTACAAAACCACCAGTGATTTGTGTATATAAGTATGCGTGTTGCTTACATCGGTTACTTTTTATATTTACTTTGGCACTGTCGCGACAGCGTTGAAACCATCAAGAACGAAATAAGAAACGAAAACAAATATCGCTTTTCAAACACAACAATCATACGCGTGAAAAACCACGGTAAATAGTTCGCATTTCAAGTTGTGAGGAGTGTAAAGATTTCAATGTCGTTCGGATACTGCGCGCGTAGTCATGTTATTTCAAAACAGATTTTTGTTTGGATTACTGACATCCGTAATAATTCTCCATAACGGTCTCCTGCATTAATCGCCACGGTTTCGATATTGTTTTCGTGTACATAAATCGATCAGATTATGCGTACATACATAATGGAAATATCACTATTACAGGTGATATCTGCGGTTTGAAAAAAGACGAGGTGAAAAGCATCGAATAAAAAATAAAAAGTGACAATTGTATACAGTAAATATAATTTGTCAATTTAATGTGATACAAACACTTTAATGTTAAAACGAAAGCGTAAGACGAATATTATATAGCTGTGGTAGTAGGACTACCGTATTGATATTTGTTCTACAGAGGGTAATGTGAAAATCGAAAAAAAAACAATACCAAGAGTTTGATTGATAATCCAATACGGTGTAATACGACAGAAAAACTTCGGTTGAATGATATGAAAATTGTCACTGTGTAATACGTTTGAGTAGATACGTTTCTAAAAATATAATTTTCTCAGAAGGAAATCATAAGTCTTACGTCTCATACGGTTTGAACAAAAACAAATAATTAACAAAACTCCAAGATGTAGTAGTTTGAATTTGAAATTGATATTGCACAGACACGAGTGTCGAATTGACTACTATGTAATTTGGCGAGATTTTATATCAAAGTTCATAAAATATTTTTAATCTTATTTTAATGTCAAATCATCGATTCATTAACGGCATGTACTGTTACTATATAGTAAATAAGTTTTATCAAACGATTATCATCTAACTGCAAAAGATCTGCAAAGAAAACCATACACATCGTGACAGTATACGATCGACGGGTGAAGATCAATTAAACCCATTGTACCATGATATCATGAATCAATTAAATTATCCTAAATATATTTCTTACTTATCATGTAAAAACATATATTTGATAATAATAAGATTTTTAAAAAAATGTTAATGTAACCTCTAAAACAAAAATTTCTATAACGTACCACATTGCATTACGGATCAAAAAAAAAAAAAAAATTACAAATGTTCTTGTATTAATATTTAACATATATAGGGTGTTTATAAATGATCATAGTACAATTTAAATCAGAATTATGATTAAATAGTAATATAATAATAGAGCAATTATTTTAATTATATTTTTTAATTACTTGATGATTAACATTATGAGAGAACATACTATTATTTTAACGTGCATTTAAATATTAATACGTATAATGTAATTATGACTATATTGAATCTAAAATGTAGCTGCGCATTGTACATAATATACAAATGAGTTGATGGTTACAGAAACGTCACAGGTCACATATTTATTGAGATTTTAGTAAAAACGTATATAAGTTATGTGTTTCTATGCGTTGAATATATAATAGTCTTTCGTTATACTTTTTTTATCAGATAAATAAATAATAATAATAATCAATATTTTTACACTCAATACATAGAAACACATGACTCTTATACGTTTTTTTATGAATATCTCAATTTCATAAAACATGTAACTAATGACGTTTTGGCAATCATCAAATCGCATACATTCAACATTGTTAGTTATAGAAAACTAACTTGAACATTGCAATTTCATTTGTCACCGTGATGTGTTAATTATTATTGATGATTAAATATTGATATTATAATTATTATTTAATTTCGATAACTTTATCCGTGATTATCTAGGATTTTTCCATACATTGCCTAGACCAGTGTTTCCCAACTTCTTTTACCAACGGAACCTTTGCAGGAACCTAATCATTTTTGCGGAATCCATTTTCTCTTCAATAAGCTTATTGAATACCAGATATTAAATATTTGGGGCGACAGGTATAACAATTATTACAACATAAATATATAAAAAGTATTTTACGATAAGAAATGTCATGACGAATATCAGCTCTCGTTCATAATAATTTTGAATTATAATTATCATTATAAATATTATTATTATATTATTACTATTATTATTATTATAATAATTATTATTATTATTATTATTATTATTATTATTATTATTATTATTATTATTATTGAATTATTCGAGTCCTTGTTCAAAATTAAAATATTGTTTATTTTTTCTCAAATTTTCACGGAACCCCTATGGCAGGGTCACGGAACCTGTAGGTTCCGCGGAATACCAATTAAAAAACACTGGTCTAGACACTAGTTAGAAATTAATCGGGATTAGCCCGTAATTTCAAAATGTATACATAATATGCAAGTCTAAAGGGCGGTAATCGCTTTCCGCTATTATTGAAAATTTAAGTATCGAGTAATTTTATTCGTCAATGTTCAACCTCTGAGACACGAATTCACAATTTACCCAGTTGACTGTTAAAGAGCGCACTATTTTGCCTGTTTTCCCAGTTTATCAGAATGAATCTTTTGGAATAATTCAGATTTTTCACTGTTCATTGTTTATAGTATTTTTCATTTTTATTTAATTTTCAATATTTATTAACCATTAATTATGTAGTTATGTTGAAGCCACATTTCAAGTATAACATTGCGATTGATTGTAAATCATCATTAATATAAGCATACCTACATAAAAATATTAATGTTCCATTGGATTCGTATAAGATATGGTTTACTATTTTTGATATAATAAAATTTTAGTCGTCTTATTTGATATGAATGTATGTTAATGATATGAAGTACAAAAGATTTTTTATACTTTTGGCTACTGAAAAAGCAGTTTTAATGAATTCAATCATAACGAAACTGTATAGTTTTAGATGTAATTTTTTTTTTTTTCATTTTGTTTTTATAATTATAAATATGTGTTAATTTTCTTTTTAGGTGGTGTAACGAACCTCATTAATGAAATTTTTTATAATTATTATTATTATTATTATTATTATTATTATTTATGTACATACATGTATATTCGGTTTTTATGTATTTGTATAATTATAAGTATAATTCATAATAATGTAAAACACATTCTATCTAAACACCATATATTTTTTTGAGATTAATTATTTCATCCTTTTTATGTTCTGAATGAACATTTCATATAAGAGTATTATAACAAGCAAAATAATGTTATAAGGTTGTTAAATTTAACATGTAATAGTTGTTTCAATAATTCAGTAATATAAATGTTATTATTTGACATATCATAGACATGCCATGATTTCGTCATATAAATGTTAATATGTAAATGCTTATAGATGATTTTATTAAAAGCCGTTTAACAAGGACATTAGCAATCTCATGAATAACTTAATAACATCGTTTATTCTCAACACACATCGTTAGGTTGTCACTGACACTGCATTTGGCATAGTGGTAACGATAATTAATTAATACCGTTCGGTTATTCATAGCTATAATTTCTGTTGACGTTTACGTTCATAGTAAAAATTAATAATTTTAAATTCAAAAAAATATTTCTGTATCTAAACAGATGCTCGTAATATTATTTTGGGGAGTCAAAACTGGTCTTATTCGGGTGTGAACCACTTTGTGAGTGTATATTTATTATTATTATTTTTTTTTTTTTTAACGTCCAAACCGTTTTGAATGCGGGTTCCAATGATACAACATTTTATGATTATTAATTATAATAAATTAAATTTAACGAATTTATAAAATATAATATGATAATAACCATTCCACCGTATAGGAAAATGATCAGTCTATTTTACTAATTATTCATGGCCACAATATTAAAACCCCCTAAATCCCCGAACGCCGACCATGACTGTGACTGAATATACATGAAATGGATAATTTTAATTGCTTCATTTTTCACGACCGATTTTCCTTTTCTGATTCCAAAACAAGCGAACCGGGTTTCTTGTAATTTTCGAAAAAGGAAATTACCGGTCAAGAGGGGTCCGAATTCGTTTTAAAGTATTATCCGTCAGATCAATTGTTTTGTAATCAAATGAATCGCTTTTTATGTTAATTATGGTTTTTGGGGTTATTGGCCACAGTGGAACAAACGGGCTAAATCTTCGGTACGATTTTAAAGTAAAACAGAAATAGCACCAGCTGATAGTATAGTGCGGGTTGTTAAAAAGAAACGTTAAAAACAAATGTTTAAATGTTTTTGAAACTTTGTAAGTCGTGTTGGGGCACTTAAATCCGGACTAGACGATCAAATGGATTTCCGCTGTGGCCTACGACGATTTGCCGATTTAAAGTGGTGAATTCATAGTACAAAAGACCATTAGACATTTCGCAAGAAAGATTTACTCTCTGACATAAAGTTCCGCAGTAGTTGAAAAAACGTACAAAACTGTAAAAAAAAATTGATTAATTTTGTATCATAAAGGCTATAATTTTACAATTATATCTCATAACAAGTATGAGGTATACTTAATTATTAATTATTTATGTGCAAAATCAAGTTATATCTCATATTTATAAAGATAACCGGAAGAGTGTTAAAACGAATTATAGTGACACTTCTACTGAAACTTAGAGATCTCTCTGAAACGTTTATTTCGATCCTGTAAATATTATTTTAAAAACAACACCTCTTTTTGAAATTGGTTATTCAAATAAATATAATTATTTATCATCAAATTAATTAATTTACTATAACTGTATTAAGGTCAGCAGTGGTATGAAAATTACAATATAAATAATATGCTTGGTATAAATAAATGCTTTGTTATATTTAAAGTATAGACAGGCATGTTTACATTACTTGATTTAAGATGAAGTGGGCTTAAGTTATTTAACAAATAATTTTACAACATAAAAAACACAAATTGTTATTTACGTGATTATATTAACTTATCTAAATTGTAACAAAAAAAGCCGTGTACTTCTGAGCCATTATTACTTTGTAAACGTAAATATATATTTTGTATTTTGTGGATTTCTAACACGCGGTAAACAATAAATATTACTGTAAATTAAATGTGTTCTCTGCAATAGAAATTAAACATATTATACTACGATTATTTCGGTTAAAATATTTTTTAGTTTAATTAATGTTTATAGAAATGATAAATGATGCATATAGGCTAAAATTGCTTTACCGATCATTATTATTAAACAGATGAACTCTGTGTGCGATTAATATCAAGTACATTTTTAAACAAGAACTCTGTGAAAATATTCATTTGATAAACCAAAGTCGAAACGTTCCAAAATAATTTACGAATAATGAAAAGCTCAAAATAAAATATGACATAGTATGTAACTTGAATTTGATCAATTCAAAATACATCAGGTTGGAAACAGTTCATCCACAAGTAATTAGATTTTAATTGAAAACTAATCGTGAACACGGGTAATAATATATACTTCCCTCTTGTTATCTTATTATACTTATTCCTCCAACTATAATGACAAGTAACAGTTTAATATCAACCAAAAATGTAATTAGGTACCAATAATTATTCAGAGTCTGCACATATTATGGCCAACCTCAATTTGTTTTACATCCTTTACATATTTTTTATATTTTTTTTGTATTCAGTAGACACTAAATAAATTGAAATTTAAGATTCAAAATTCAAAATTAAAATACTCAATTATATTTTAATTAAAACGTAACGATATTATTACATATATGCGCAGCTTTAACTCTCATGAGGTAATTATAGTTACTTGTTGATATATGAAGATGCAAATATTTTCTGTTCTGACAGCACAGTTGTCTATTAACCAATGTTACATCTATAGTAAGGCTAAGTGAGCGATTTCCAAAAACATGTAAAGGCCGTTAGATAAAATTATCAGTTTGTCTATTATAAGTATCCTATAATTTATATTTTATTGAAAACCATAGCTACCAACTTCATAATATCGAAACTTAGTCATCAACGGTGTATTTGTCAAAATGATTGCAATATTTATTTGATATACCCTCGTTATTTAAGTCTCAAAAAAAATTTTTTAATTGTATTTCATCAAAAATAACATGTACTAATTAAATCAATAAAGTATATTTAAAATGTGAAAAAAAATGTATATTAAATAATTCGCCAATGATTAATTCAGTATTTTAATTCATTGTGTATTAAATATATTCACTTAACTCAATTGAGGGAAAATTATTTGCAATCAACTTTGCATACAATTTTATAAAACCTAAAAAAAAAAAAAACATAAAAATAAAAATATTTTCAAGTTTTCAGAACAAGTATTTAATTTTTATCCAATAGGCAATTGGATATAATTTCTATATTGTTATCTAATAAAATTGTTGATATTCGACATCCTATGAAATATCAATTGAGACTTTTAAGTTAATTTATTATCCAAAAAATATATCATAGTTATATTCTACATTATTTTTCTAGCTTTAAAATATTTTAAAAATTTTAAAACTATAAACATCCGTAATTCAATTTATAAATAAAATAAAATCATAAACTTTTAAAAGTAATTTTTAATCAATTTCTTAAAAGGTAAAACTCGGTTAATAATATTGTAATAATTATAACGGAATATAATTAATGATTTTATGCTAATATATTTATATTAGATTAATTTAAGTAATTTCGTATAGTTATTAATTAATTAGGAGTTTGTACCGTGAACTGTTAAATTAAATTCAAGTTTTTTATCTATATTTACTCACTTGTTATTATTATTTAGAATTACAGGTATTAGTTAAAGAAATACAATTACCAATTTACAATACACTTCATCCTTATGATTTTACGTTTACACTATGATTTTACTTATATACAGTTTAATAATACAATTTCGATTTTCATCGTCAGATAATATACTTGCATTATTATTTTTTATTTGAATTATTATTGAATCTTAAATATATGTTATTCTATGAAAAGCAGATGAAGATGTATTATAAATATTGGCAAAAAAAATATCAAATCCCTTATTATACCAAATATAACCCATAATTATAATTATTTATTTTTACTATTAATTTAATTTAAAATGTTTCAAAAATTGATGATCTTAAGAGTTTATAACATTTTATATAAAATAGCGTATGACATACATGAAATTGATGATTTGATACTAATTTTTACAAACCAATTAAAGAGTTTAGTTAGTTGTTATATAATATTATGGGGGAATAAAATAATTTCGAATGTAATACAAAATGATTTATGGATGTAAATGTACAAATATTGAATTTCTCTTGGACTATTCATTAATAATTAACTTATATAACCAAAACTAACTTCCATACTGCCCTATATAACCGATTAAGCAAAACCACTGACAATCCGAAGTAAACCAACTACCTACTAGTTTTGGTGTTCATTCTCGGTAGCTACCTTAATTTCTCAGAATGAATAAAGGTTCAGTTCTGTTTAAATTTATGTTAGTGGTTTTTCGATTAATTTAATCACTAAATCACTTATGATGAAACCCATATTCGAGGAACCATAAGTAGTTCGTAAGAAAATTTTCGAATATTTACGATTTTACATATTTTTCATGTTGTATTCATCGAATGATTGATTGACCATAATATTAAATGTAATGTTTAAGGAAATATCTAAAAAAAAATTACAAACCTTAACTACATTAAGCATCTATAATATCTTATTAATGAAATATATAAAACAAAACACACAATATACGATAAATCATGTATAGTTGTAAGACACACGTCTCACATAACCCCATTCAATACTACTCTAAGAAAAGTAATTAAAACACTCTCCATTAGCTATGATTGGCTTAGATCCCAGATAAAGAAAGGATACCATCAAAATTATGCTGAGTGTAAATAGATAATACCTTGCGGCGTTCCGGCCCTTTTCTAGTTTACGAGCGTCGTTTGACGGACCTTTGTAGGGAGTATCGCCAACCTGAGAACATTTGTTGGAGCTCGCATAGGCGTTCATAGTGATTTATTTATTAAGAAAAAAAAAAAGGTAACAAACAATGTGTGAGAGGCTGCACAAAAAACTGGAGGACGAATGTACGTGGTTGTATTCACGCATTGACGGAGGCGAACACGCAACCCGTCGTGTGTGATTACTTATGTCACAACAAACATATAGGTACGTCAATAACTCTATAGATGGGGAAGTGGATTGTTAATTCATAAATAATATTATAGTAGGTTGGAAATTGACGAGGTATTTTATCTGTAAATAAAAAAAAATAACAAGGTAATGCAATATAAAAACAAATTATAATAATAATAATAATAATAATAAAAACAATACAAAATAATGATAATGATCATAAGCGATCAACAAAATAATAATGATCAAATATGACTAAAAAATTTCTAAATAATAATAACAGAAGGTTTAAATAATAAAGACGTGATAGATGTACGACATGTGATGGTGTGTTGATACCAGATGGATGTCGAAAATCGTACGGACGACGAAACAAATAATAAAAAAGAACCGGATGGGCCTCGCTCTGCTAACTGAGTGTGATAAATATAATCTAATCCAACCCTAATCCAATTTCACTTATAAACTTCACTAACTATATCCAAAAACATTAGTTTGATATTATTGATATCCTAACTAGTAAATATATTTGATTGAATAATATAAAAGTTGAAAAAGACTTTTCTATTAAAATATATGTGAGATAGAAAAAAATAAAAGGAATTGTTGATACATTTTTGTTGAGAAATAATGAAATTACTGATTTATGTTAATATTATTTATGTTGATAAAATTATATTTTTTACACTGTTAACTAATAAAAGGCACATGTATATAAAATTAAAATTAAAAAAGAACCGGATGGGCATCGCTCTGCTGTACACTTGGGGGTGAAGTGCAACTCTTCATAGGATAGGTCATTATAATGAATTTGTTAAATTTGAATTCAATGATAGGTATCATTGTATACGAAAAACGATTCTGAACGGAGATGATATGTTTGTCTAGAATATAATACAATGTTATTTATAAATATTGTAATAAGTATATTTTATTTTGAAACGAAAAATTTAGAAAAATCGAAAATTTAAATAAAAATAAATTGTCTATAAATAAGTCAAAATACATCAAAATACTTTGAAAACATAACCATGTATAGAGAAACTTCAATATAAAGATTTGGTGAATATTTCAAGTTGTTGCGGTTTTTCGTTTTTGAGTTAGAGCATTTTAAAAAAACCGATATCATTTGTCAGTCTAGAATATTATACATTATATAATATTTTACATGTAATTTTATGTCAATATTCGCTGTTCAAACGCTTATAAAAAAAAATTGTGCCTATGGATTTTAATAATTTTTGAATGAAATTAAGAACTACTTCTGTGGAATCTTTTATTACATTTTCAAGTATTTTGTACCAGCCAAATTTTTCTTATCACCGATTATAAAAATAAAATGTAAAAAAATCGAATAATTTAAATGCCTATAAGTTGCTTAAAAATCAATATAATATTTTGAAAAAAATATTACATAAAAGAAATACCAATCTTAACAGCTGGTAGAAATTTAAAAAATCTGCAACTTATACTTTTTGAATTATAACAAATATTTAAAATCGTTTGAGAATAAATCGCTATTTTATGCAATTTCGTAAATATTTAAATTTCAAACAGTCATAAAATTTTTTCCTCTAAGTACGGTATAAAATTTTTTAAAGACTTTTGAAGAGTAGATTATAGATAACTAAGTGTTAAAATATTGAACCTTAAGTATGAACAGAAAACATTTTATGAATTTTTCTCTACAAAATAACTTGCAAATTTTCGTGATTTTTACATATTTCGTATAAATTGGAACTTTGAGCACTTATAAAAAAAAATTGTGACTTACGATTTTAGATTTTTTTTTATCAGTTAAGGAACAACTTATAAGAAACCTTGTATTAAATTTTCAAGATTTTCTGGCCGGCCAAAAAAATTTTATCGTTATTTAAAAAAATTGAAAATTTCAATTGTCTATAAATAGCTTAATAAAAGTCAAAATACTTTGAAAATTTAACGGAGTATAGAGAACGCTAATCTTAACATTTGGTGAAAATTTCAAGTATTTACATCGATTAGTTTTTGAGTTATAGCAAAATAAAAAATATGATTTTGTCGAAAACTGGTTTTGCGTAAAAACTCCCGTTTTCCCTTATTTTTTTAGGGTTTTTCCCGTCGCATTTAAAAAATATTGAACATTTTTTACTTTTGACCTCCCAAAGTACCAACTAGATTCACTTTCCTTTCAGAAAAGTTGCTACATAAGCAAATCGAAGCATTTTTACTGCCAAAAAAGGTGTCGTCAGACACAAAAATAAAAAAATAAAAAAAAAACACACATCATTGTAAAACCAATAGATTCCATCACTCCGTTCAGAATCTAAAATGTCGGACGCGGCAAGTGTACCACAGCGAATGGCATGGTCTTACAGCAAAAAATCAGACAGGCGACGAAAAAAAATAATAAAAAATGTTGAACGCACTACGTTTATCCTGATACGTGTCCAGAAAAACCTCGCGACCGCAATAACGAAAAACAAAAGAAAAAAACCAAAAAAAAAGAAAAAGCATACGCGGTACCAGGTTCAGCAAGCTCCGCGGCAGCGGCACCGTCCCTTCTCCAAGAGTACAACAGTCGACCGTGTTTGGTGTCAATCGACATCGTGATGATAGAACGTTACGTTACGGAGCGTATCAATTATGCTGTATAAAATTTAAATTATGATTTGTATCTAGCAGACAAAAAAAAAAAAAAAACTTAAATTGTAAAGATATAGAAAGTTAATTACACTAATTTAGTGTCAAGAAAGCTACCGGTTGTAAGACTAGGATAAAGAAGAATAGAATAAAAAATAAAAAAAACTACAACAATACGATAATAATGATCATTATGGTGAAGTAATGCACCAGCAATCATATTCCAACATGAAATTTATAAATTAATAAAAATGTATGCATTTTATTGTCAATAGGATACAACAATAAGATGTATATAATATTGAAATGTCAGATTAAAGAAGGATAAAATTGATTGGAATACACCTTGAATACAAGATTAATATTTAAAAATTATTAATATATACATATATTATCTCAACACGATCGCATTTTCCACATATCCGTCGGGATCGCCACATGGAGATGAGTATTAGAGGTGATTTCTCCATTTTGATGGTGAGTCTCACACAACAATAATAATATATAGGAAAAATTATACGACAAAATCAGACCCAGGCGATCATTCGTGTCGGAGAGCCTTCCGAGGAGTGAAGTTTTTTAAAAAAAAAAAAAAAAAACATTATTTCTGACCGGCGTACTATACAAATCTAAACGTTATCGCTTCGAGCTCTTTTCTATATATATATATATATATATATATATATAAAATCCAAATACCACTTAATCACTGATCGCTGTAACTCAAAAACTACGCAACGTACGAACTTGAAATTTGGAATAATGGTTCCTCAAACATTTTCATCGTGCAATAAGAAAGGATTTTTTGAAAAACTCATTTTTACAGTTTTGGACTAGAAATTTTTTGGTTACCTAGAAAATATGTTGATTTTAAAATTTGCTGATTGAGATCAATTCAAATTTCCTAAAAAAATACACATGTGGTAACACATTAAGATATTTTATAACTTACATATAAAAATGCATTGCTTCCTCGGCGTTTAACACCTAAAAAGAGTTTTTCTGGACAACGCCGGGTAATTCAACTAATTATCTATTATGGAGACAGAACCTTTACGAGCGGGTCGTAAGTTTATCAGTAGTGTGTGGGAATCACAGACAAGTTTGAGCTCACCGATATAATAAAAATTGTGAAATCGTCACATATTTTGCAACCAGTTCATTTTTTTTTTAACTTTGTTGCTCACACAGTATTATTTATACTCTTATCTCGATCGTACACTTTTTTTTGACAGTTTTATCTACCATGTACTCAACAGTTTTTTGTTGATAATCTTTTATTAACTTACAATATTCATCTATGTCTTGTTACACCAGATACCACATTCAATTAATATCCCAGCTGACTAATCATAAAGGATTTAACTTGTTCTTATTATGCATTATTTAAGGACTTGCATAATCATTATATTAAATATCGTTAAAAATACGATATTTATATATAGTTATATATATATATATATATATAGTTATATACATATATATTTATATATATATATATATAACTATTATCCGCATAATAGTTGTATATTATAATTTTTTATTATTTTAAAAATTGTAAACATAGTTTTGAAATGATTTACCTTACCATATATTCGTTTGACATAATTATTAATCTTCCGATAATTTATAGAGTAACTACGTTGGTTACCAGTATAGAATCAACGCGTTTTTATTTGTTGCAAAAGAACTCTACATCACCAATTATTCTAAAATTTAGTATTTATTTATATTTTTAGCAATTTAGTTTACAATACATCTATATAATCACAATATTAATTTTTAGATTATTATTAATTAGTAGTATTTGTAGTTATAATATTTTTGTACCAGAGAATATCCTTACATGGTCATTCTTTTTTTGGCCTAATTTAATCAGATTTCTCAAAAATTAATGTTCAAAGAGTTTGTGGTGACACAGAAATTCTGAACAAAAATCACGTTTAAAACCCGATTCACCAACATATTTCTTAGTTTTATATATTAATATTATACATTTGAATACTTTTTGATAAAAGACAAAGTAAAATGTACTAAACATTTCCTATATATATTAAGACTACAAATTAAGTTAGCATTACAAAATGTAAATACGAATCGAGAATATCCTTATTTTAAAAAGTGATTTACACCTCATCCGTCAAGTAAACGTTTTACGATAAGGGTAAATTCACACGTTACACGAAGTCAATATATTTACAAACAATATTTGGTGATGCGAAACTACGCATGACAACAGACAGTGTTCAAATAGTAAGTGACGTAAGTCGTACTAATACCAGGAGACCACGTCATTCAAACAGAAAGCACTTTCAAACGTCAAACACATTGAAAGCGATGCCGACAACAGGTAAGTGCATTTACATGCATATACGTACAGTAGTATGATAATTCTTTAGTAGTCGCTCAACATCCCGTAGACAGGTTGTAACTGCAAGTATTTCACGCTCAGTTGTGCAGAATTAATATAAATAAACAAGCGGTACACGCGCAGGGTATCCCTTACACAAACGTTAGAGCATTGCATATTACCCGACAAGCGAATCCATTAAACGATCATTGATGTAAATACCGTATTGCGTTATATTGTATTAATTCTAACACTCTTGTTTCTACGAACTTGCACATTTGTTGATCGAACTACCAAAAACCCTCTTAATATTCACAACTACACAACAATTTAATAAATTATTGAAATGTGTTAATTTTAAGTCATTTTAAGTTCATGAAGGCACTTGACCCGAAGTGTACTGCAATGTGTAAATATAATAAAATACCTGGATAAAATTGCAAAACAAATTCCTTTAATTGTTTCATTCAACCCGTATAACATTTGGATTTTCGAATTAAATTTTTCAAATAATCGATGAAACTATAGGGATAATAAATTTAATTCAATAATCAAATGTTTTAGATTGAGTAAAGTAAAAATATAATTTTTAATGCAAGTGTTTTTTATAGAAATCACATGATAGTATGATGTATTATGAACCATTAAAACATAATATGATAAACTCACGGTAGGTAACATCGAAACAAAAAAAAAAAATAAAATAATTTATGTAAACATATTACACTTAACAGCTTTACAACCTTTAAATTTCACAAAGAAAACAAAATACTCAAACAGTCATTTTTTTAAATATAAAAATACATACAAATGTGTCCAATTATTAATACAAACGAATACCGAAGTCCAAAATACTTATCCTTAACAAAATCATAAAATATTGATGTTCTCATTTGTAACTACCAGTGGCATAACAAGATTGGAAAGGGCCCCGGGGCAGTAAATAAATTAGGCCCCATAATTCTATCCATAGGAAAAACCACATTAAACTTTATATTGTTGTTTAAAATATAAAAACCTCTATAAAACCATTAATTAAAATAATAAAGAGATAATTAATTGATACTCAAAATAAGTTAGGTACTAGGTACAAACATTCTTATAGTTTATATGTTGTTATATTATTATTTAACTATTTATAATGAGTAAAGTTAAATTTTTGAAAAAAGTCTATTATGGTGTTAATAAGTTATTTAACTATAAATTCTTACTAAAATTGTTTACAATATAATATACAGTAGATCCTTAATATGTCGAACGTCACTATCTCGAATTTTTCGTTATCTCGAACTACTTTGAATTCCCCTTGAAACTACTATTACACTTAATAGTGTTTTGCTCACGATAACTCGATATAAAATTAATCGTTTTTCGTTATCTCGAGTTCACAAATAATATTTTTATTACGGATAAAAAAGGAATTGTGCAGTACATTGCATACATTGTGCAGGCAGTGCAGTATAGCAATTGTGATTTAGCGCGTTGGTAGTCACGTTTGTAGTCTTTCGTAGTTCGTTTGTTCGTTTGTAGTGAAATGGAAAAGAAGCGTAAATTAAATGTTCTTTCAATTTCGGACAAAGTTCGTTTAATACAATTAGTTGAAAAAGGTGACCGTAAAAAATGTGAAATCGCCAAAGAATTCAATATTCCACCAAATAGATTATCGTCAATTATTAAACAGAAAGAGAAAGTAATGAAGTTCAATTGTGGAAATAATTTATCCAGTCATTTTAGTATTTTAGTATTTTAATTTATTTTTATTATTCATATACATTATACAACATACATTTATATTAGTTTTTTTATTATTCAAATTATGTATTTTAGGTATTCGTATTATTTATTATTCATATACATTATACAACATGCATTTATATTATTTTTTTTATTTTTTAATAAAACTCGATATCTCAAAGTTTTGGATATCTCGAACTTTTTTCTGTTCCCCTTGAGATTCGACATAACGAGAATCTACTGTATTATAAATTCGCCGGTATATCTCATTCTCTAAGTCTAAGTTTTTTTAGACACACCTACAAATATATTTATATGTTACGTTTTACCTATAGTTGAATAGTTCATAAATACATTATATATCTCTATTAAGATAAGATAATTCTATAAGTAAAGGTACTAACCGTGTATTTATTTATTCAATTTTTAGATACCTGTGTGTCTATTACATCATGAGTAATAAAATGGTTACGAAAAGCACGAGAATTATTAGTTAAGGAAATACCTAAAACATTTTTCCATTTAGACTGTAAGGCAATATTCATTGGAACTGTGAAAGAACTTATCTTTACATATTTGTCATGTGAATACAGCACAGCATTTTAATTTTTAGCACAGTTACACAATTTTAATACAATTAAGTATAAAATTTTAAAACGTTATTAATAATTATTGTTTTATCTTCTACGGATGTAAACTTGTATTTATCATAGATGATAGAGCTATGGACTACGATAATAGATAGATATTGAAGTACTTATCAGGATTCAAATCGTGGTTTTTATAGAAGTCTATGAGTATGAGAGTAATATCACAGAAAATTTCATATAGCTTGTGGCAATATTAGGAAAATATTTGATACTAGTAAAGCGCGGGAAAAAAATAATAAGCTCGTAAATTCTGCTTCTATATCGGTACACATCACGTTGCAAGCGCTAGTGATCAATGTTCTAGCTGTTCTAATTAAAAGCCGTGCCAGATTAATACGATCTTATCATAGGTCGTCAGGCAACCATACTATCTAAAACCGTGCTCCGTAGTCGAACACCGATCATTGCATATAGTGTGTATTTATAGGTATACAATATTCATATTAAATTTCTAATATTCAATTATCATATTAAAAATATTGAACCTTTTTTTCAATTTTATTTCATTTATTTTACGAATGTATTTTTAAAATTTATCAAGAGCTATGAGGGCCCTTGAGCTCTAGAGGCCCCAGGGTACTGCCCTGCTTTGCCCGATGATAGCCACGCCACTGGTAACTACACGGACTGAATTAAAATTAATTCATAAATAGATCTCTTAATATCACAACTATCATAAAATCAAATTATCAATATAAATAAAATCACTATGTATAGATCTATTCATCCATAAAATTTATATTTTCTTATGAATCGATAAATAATTCAAATTAATTTGATTTTAACCATGATTAAAGTTATTTCATTATATTTCAGTTGTCATTTCATTTATATTTTAACAATTATGGTACATTACTTTCACTTGTAATAAAGTGATTTTAAGACACCAACTGGTAAAATGCATGGTTGAACGACTTAAGAAATGGTTTCTTAAATTTAGTATTACATTTTTAAAATGTTTATTTTGTTTCTTTATATTTACATGGCTAGAGTGAACAATTTCATAGAAAGGGAATATAATAATTTCCCCGCGTACATTTTAGTCAATTCCAACCAAGCATATGAAAATTCATAATGGACTTAAAAAATGAGAACAATACAAAAATGAAGAATTATTTTTCTGTTTAATAACCGAAACAAACATCGTTCATCTCTACTCATAAATAAAATAAGAAATCATTAATTAAAAAGTTAAAACTTATTTGACAATGATCAATTTTTATTCCATAAAATAATACCTATAGGTACTGAATTATAATAAATGTAGTTGAATTTATAATACTCATTAACTGTTTCGCACAGTTATATAGTTGTGATAGATATTTAGATAATTTTTTTTAAACAATTTTCTTACGCGTTATACAGTTTATTGTGATTATATGATTTACTACGATCTTACCGATTCAAGGCCCAACTTTTTGAACATCAGTTACAGTTACCAGTATTGAAGGTTATGTATGGTTAACTAAAGGCTTACCTGAAACACAAATAATAAAAAATATAAGTGAAATTAGTGAATTTTATACTTGGAAAAATTACAGTGAATTAATGACAGACTGACAGAAAAAAATACCTTATACCTTAATTAACCTTATTGATTTTGATTCATTTATTTAAAATAAAAAAATATTTACACAACCGATAACACATCATTATTTTATTCTATAAAAGAATCAATAAGGGAAGTTGTTTTTGATCTATAACTCATGAGAATAAGTTAGATGAGTTAACTTATTTATAAAGATCGCTTACAAATTTCACATTATGAGTGAAATCATATATTATTGAAACTATTATATTATATAAAAGTAATTTAATACTTTTCATTTTCTTATATCTGATTAGGTAATAATTTAATTACAATATCTGAATAATATATAAAATAAAATGTTGATGGTTAATTGTTTCGTAAATATGTATACAAATGTTCAACACTTGCTAATTATTTTGGATTATGATGTAAAAAAAATGCAATTGCAATTTTTTTATTTAAATTTTAAATTTGTAAATTGGTATACTAAGTTTTAAAATTATAGGTTCCGTAGTATAATACGTCTAAAGACGTTCTTTGGATATGTTTTTCACTCTAGTACATCGAAATATT
The DNA here is from genome assembly GCA_034509805.1 of Sipha maydis. Taxonomy (NCBI): domain Eukaryota; kingdom Metazoa; phylum Arthropoda; class Insecta; order Hemiptera; family Aphididae; genus Sipha; species Sipha maydis. The sequence goes on from JASXSY010002140.1 coordinate 123,045, forward strand.
TGAACCATTATTTCTACATGTGATGAATTAAAATTAATATAGGAGTAGCCGAGATGTGTCTGAGAATTTTTATTTAAATAGTACCGTAACAAATCTTTATAAACTATATTGGTTTCAAATTTGGAAATTATAAAAAACTACTTGAGAAATAGACAATTATATGATCAGTATATGTATATGAAACTGTTCAACTCAATTAAATATAATTTATAGAATACGGAGAAGAATTTGCAATAATTGTAATAATTCATTAAGAAATGTCATTAAAAAATATTTAACAATTATAAACATATTCATTTATTATAAATACCTTAATTTAAGTTCTTCTTAAGATTTTTTTTTTTTTAAGTTTTATATTTACTTTATTGCATTTCTATTTGTACCAACGGTTTCAATATAATTTATCTATGTATATATATATTTTTTTTTTTCAATAACTGAATTAACTTTAAAATTTAACAGAATGAGAGAGTGTAAGAGAGAGTGGGTGGGGTAAAAGTATTCTTTCTTTAATATTACTTTTCGCTTAAAAATATAATTTACATTTGTAGATCATACAAAATTAAAATTTTGCAATTTTCATTCATTCATTTTTGATCAGTAAAGATCCACCACCTTATGTTACAAATGCCAAGAAGACCTTACCATCCAACACATCATCCTAAACTGTTCAGACCTTCAAAACATTCGAAATACTCTATTAATACCCAACAACTTAGAAGAAGCTCTATACAAAGACAACACCATAATAATCCTAAATTTTCTTACACAAATTAACATTGCAAATAATCTTTGATCACGTATCCATAATTTAAGATCATTACTGTAACTTCTGTCTTTTTTTTTTTATATTATTAATGTAACTCACATAATTTAGTATGTACACAAGGCTAATAACCTTAGATGTTGAAGCCATTTTCTCTTTCAATTAAAAAAAAAAAAAAAAATTAAAATAATTCAACGATAAAATAAAATAATTATAGAAATAATGGAGCATGACGACCATCGTATCATATTATCATATGATTATTTTATACACAAAATATATTTTAAAATAATTTGTTGAAAATCCTAACTGGACAATGTCAATAGAACATAATATGTTTATAATATATATTCATTTGAATGTACATGAGTAAACAGGAAGTTCAATTTAGAATGTATTGATTTCACGAAAATGATGTATATTGTATGTCTCATTTATATGCATGATTTATTTAATTTCTTTCTATTAATTAATATAATTAATTTTTAATGAGGTTATTAGAGAATCATCTCGACTTTATTAACAGATACCAAATACGAGTACATATTTAGTATATTAAACGATTCAAATTAACTAGCTTGTAGTTTTAAATTTTTATAATTTTTCATTATTAAAAAATAAATTATAATAAGTGAAGCGGAATATTCATTTATTTAGAGAAAATGTATAAATTTATCAATAATCATCATAATATATTAATATATTATTGTCCAGATCACGAAATACGTAGTTACAAAAATTACGAAAATATATAAAGAAAAATACATATCATATTATTTCACTGATCTATTCAAGAAAATTAATTTAAAAAAATGGAACATTTCTATTTAAAGCAAATTTGTTAGTAATATTTAATTGATGTTATTTATAATGTATTAATTTAATACATTTCAAAATTCTAAAATTATATCCATTATTATTATTTTTATTATTATTATTATAATTATATTTTACTTTGCTTTGTGGACATATATTTTAATATTTCTTATACAATGTAAATTCAAATATAATTCCATAATAAAGATTTTTATAAATTTTCAATATGATGATTTGTTGATATGAGGTTTTCGTCGAAGCTATACACTTATACTACTTGAATATCTTAGCTTAAAAAATAAAACAATACATAATTCTAAAATGAATATAATATTTATTTTAATTTCAATTTTTTCAGTTATTAATTACCAGGGTTGAAATGTATATTACGGTATTGTGTAAAACACGTACTATACGTTCGTATAAAACGTATAGTATGTATCACGTAATTATATACAAATATATATAATATATAAAATAACTAATAACTGAAAACTCATTTATGATTTGCATAAACTATAAAAAAGGAAATATTTATTATAGATATACAAGTATAGAGCTATTAATTTATTATTAATAATTATCAATATCATGCCGTGAACGTATCTATAGTGCACTTGTGATAGTTATAAAATTTTAAATAATTTGGCAATATTTAAATTTTATTTTATATTAATATGATTATATATATAATATTATGTACATATAGCAATATTTTTATTATTTTCTATTTAAATAGATAAGAAAAAATTAAAGAAGAAAATTTCGAACAAAAAGATTTTTTTAGTAAATTATTTAACTTATATAATTTTTAACTACCTAATATATTTTTATCAAGTATAAAAATAAAAATTTTAACCATCTAAAACAAAAAGTATTTTAAATTTTCTAGGAGTGAATTTCAAAAACAAAACATATTTTACGTTTTAGTAATTTTAAATATTTTATACGTATTACTCGTGAGATATTATACTTTCATCATATATTATCATCCCTGTTTATACAATATGTATGTGAAATCTTTTCACCGAATATGTTTTTAATCTGTATAAATGAATCATTTTATACGTTTTATACGTCTTTACGTGGGATTTTATACGAGCAACGTATAAAACGTTTTTATACGCGTATATTACCGACCCTATTAATTACTGTCATTTAAATATATTTTTTTATAATATAACATCATACACTATACGTTAAATTTTAGTGGAGGACCGAAGCTTAAAACTTTATTTGTATTAAAAATTATTAAATATTATATTGTAAATCGTTTTGTGTTATTTTATTTTAATTACTTATTAGTTGCCTGTTTAACGGGCACACTACACGTATAAGGCTGCGGTCACAGTGGCACCGACGTTGGCCGATTCGACCGACGACCGACGTCGGTGACTCGCCCGAATATTTTATGTAAAGTAAATATAATACAAGTGGTCTCAGTGCCTCCGACCGTATCGGCCAATTACGCCAACGTCGGTTATCCGTCGGACGAAATTCAATTGTTTATATCGGCCGATTCAGTCAACGTAATCAGTTCAAACACAAATATAAGTTATAAATTATTATAAATTAATAAGTTTGACTGCTTTTGGATTTTTTCTCTTATATTTTCCAATATATAAATAAAAAGTTGATTTATTTATTCACATATAACTGAAATAATCTTCCTCATGTTCCAACAGTCGGTGAAACAATGTGTGAAATTATCCATATTTTTCCCAATCCTTAAAAATGTCATTAGTGTAATACTTTCGTTTTTTTAATAATAAATATTTAACATCAGGACTTGTTTGCAAATGCAAAAATAAGGGGGACATCCATTTTATAAATTATAACCTGCACTCATTGCATTGAAATGAACAACTGTCGGTCAATTTTATCGGCCGACGTCTGATGCATTATGACCATCCGATCTTATCGGCCGACGTCGGTGCCACTGTGACCGCAGCCTAAAGGACACAATGATATTGTTTCACAGATGATAATTTATTTACAATCATATAAATTTTATTTTTGTTTTTAATATTAAAAAGATTACAGTTGGACATTTTACCAATTTAACCCATAATTGGTATCGTGGTGTTCATCTTCTTAGTATTTTGAGAACCATTTGTTTGTTTAAAACGTGATTTGATACTTTTTATACCTTTAACCAATATGTGTCTAAATATACTTTTGTATATCATAACTTTTAATTAACATATTTAATTAGATATCAACATAAAATATTGTTAGTATCCATATGACAATGTTATTTCCTTGTTTAGAGAATAGAAAAAAATTAATTATTTAGAAGATACAGATGGTACAGATGTCAATCTTAATTATATTAACTACGTTATTGAATACATTGAAAATATAAATGATAATTCTGAAGCTTTTTTCGAGTCAAATATTAATGATCATACTACAATTTCGATCAAAAAGTCGATTATAATAACAATTGTATTACATAGATAGAGGTCATATAACTAAATGGTACTTATGTTAACTAAGAAATCTTAAAAATTTATCAATTTTAATTTTTATTGTTTAAAGCATTTATTGTTTAGAAGAATTGTAATACAATTTTTTTTTAAATTATTAAAATAAAAATTATTTGGTATTCGATCTAATATTCTATGTTAAATAAAGAATAAATTATGATGGAATAACATATAAGATACGACGAGTTAATAATTTGAGGTAATGTCTACTAAGCAGTTGTACAAAATATAGGTATGTAAAGTTAGAAATATATAAATATTTATCTACAGTATTTTTGAACAACTTAATAAAAAAAAAAAAAAAAACATCGATATTGTATTCAAGTCGGACATCGCAACGTACACATAATTTAGTGAGTTTGATTTAAATTACAATATCCGGGTACATGATAAAAGCATACAAAATAATGATATTATTATAAACGAGATTATTATTTATGAGGATGATTAAAAGCGGATGAACCCGTTTGAAAATCACTGTTCATGGGATGCGGACGTCAAAAATTTGATAAGTGATGGCTGCTGCTAATTTACTATTATGGTTATAGACATAATTCAGTGGACAAAAAACTAAACGATTCACGTCAGTAAATCGTTTGATAATTTAATTTTGTGAAATACAAAATGATGAGTTTGTGTTTATAGGGTGATAGGGTGACCCGGAGGAAAGAGAATATTGACTATATCTAAACAGTAAATATTTTATTTATTTTTGTCATCAAGCATTTTTTTTCATAATATTTTGCTCAATTTTAAAGCGCACTGGCATTATATTACATTAAATTTTACATATCACTATAATGTAATAAAATAATGATATATATAATTTATTTATTATATCAATTATATTATATAGTTTATGTGGTTGTTTTATTTAATTTTTATATTTTAGTATGGAGTACACGTTTATTACTTTTAGATACTGAACTCACAAACACGACCGATTAAAATATGTATTTTATACTTCATTATTATTATTATTGTTGTAAGCTCCACGTGTTTGGGGAGATAAAATCGTCAAATTCAACCTCCATTTTTTTTATGTAAAATATGACACAAAAAGTTTAATAACCTAAGTGTAAACGTGTAAAAAATAATCATACATAAATATATAAATACCTATGTATGTTTCATATACTATGTAGGTATTTATAACGAAGACTTATCGGTGATTTTATCCACCTCACTAACTACGGTGTTGGAACGGCCATAGTGATTACTACGATCCATAACTTATATCTTAAATCTTTTCTCGCTGCTATATTTAATATGTAAATAATTCCATTAACAAAAATTATTATTCTGATCTCATACAACAAATACTTATTCATCACAACTAATCATATAAGCCTATACTTTTCTAATATTAAAACATCTTTTTTAAGGTTGAAAATGGATTTCTAAATTATCCCGTCTCACATATACTCTTTCATTATTCTCGGTATACTCTATTTTTTCCAATACGTACCATAGCGATTGCACATTATTTTTTAATATTATAACATTCATAACAAAATACGTACTATTTTAATTGTATTCTGTAATCAACTTTCAGTGTACATTGGTGTTATCACACTCATTGTTGTTTAAAATATTAACCATCTCATTCGGTATCACAAATATTATCCGCCGGTGTTGGCGCATTACCGTTTAACGTAACATTTTCTAAAACTAAAACAGACTCATTTCCATTCAGAACTATGGTACCTACGGCGATTACCAAATACCATAGAGCGATACGCATTCCGTATCGTGAGTGTCGATGGTCTGGGGTACGTACACGACAAAATGCGGTTCGCGGAAAAAAATTCTACGAGCAACGGAAACGGAGAGCACAATGCCGAGTACACGAATCGGAATGCACGTGCAGGAGTAGCAGTTGGGTGTTCGATATACAGACGGGCATCAACAGGGGGTGTGAAGTGCGTAATTGTTAATAAAATACACAAATAAGAAAAAAATGACTAATAAAAACACTTCCCTTTCATTATGATGTTGCGCGTAAGTAGGTACTCGCATGCGCCATGTCTGTGTACGTGTATCATGCACGAGGATCCCGGCGAGGGTGAGAGTTTTTTCCGCCCGTGAAAATTATCGAATCGATTTCGCATCGTTTTAAAGTCACCAAGCGCGCGCGGCAGGACGGCGGTTGTTGTAGCTCGACCGTGTGACACGTACGCGAACCGGGCCACGCCTTTAGCACGTACACCGAACTCGATCGCCAAGGTCATCATTGCGTCGTGTCCGGCCGCAAATGCCATACAATATGTTGTATTGCGACCGTCATATTTTGGTAAATACTTGCGATTTCTTACGTTCGCATTCCTTCTGATCGATTCGAAAACTTTTAACATTCCGTTGTACAATAATCATAGAAAGGACGTCGATTCTCTAAAAGACCACGTAAATGCTATAAGGAAAAAAAAAAATCTCTTTTATTGGTTTTTTTTTTTTTCTTTTTCAATAGCAAGTACTTCATATAACCACGATAATAAATAAACTTGTGATTTTGTTTTTCTTTTCAATTGGAAAAAAAACAGTAAAATATACCCCAATACTTAAAATATGACGAAAGAATTCACAACGGCTTACTAGTAAAACAAAATCAAGCAATTCTTATGTTGCTGAATGTGTTCTAAAAGAAGCCACATCCGGATCCCGATTATAATCTATAATTACTAGGTATCAGTTCCACTCTGAAATATTTCCCATTAACATTACTGACGATAACGTCGCGTTTTACGTAAATACGCAGAGTTTTATAGATTCAGTGCAATATGCTTGATATGTTTTTTAATAAGAACTAATAAATAAAAAATATTAAATTAAAAACAATTAGTATTATCAATGATAATAACCAAATATAACCGTAATACGACCATCCCATATTCATATGTAACAATTCTGATTATAACATTGACTATGATCAAATATATATAATAAAAAAAATGTTATAAAATCTCTTTTATTTTTATTGAACATATAAACATGTACCGAAAAATGGCAAAATTAAAATATCGTAAACGACATTAGGATAGTTTAAAATGAATTTATATCTTTTGATGTTCAAAGACTTACGAAAATAAAACAAAAAATTCTTAAACTTTCGAAACCTAACAATGAAAGTAAAATATGGTAAATACAATACTGTTTTACATTTTTGAATGTCAAATAAATATACATATAAATACGTCCATACATACATACACACGTATACCATATATAATAATGTATATGAATGCAGATGATATACGAGTATAATGCATATTAATGCATGTATGGTTTATGCGTGATTATAATTAATGAAATGTTTGCTGCCCTTAAACATCGAACACTGAAAACTGGACCATTTAAGCACTATTCACTCTATAGGTAATACAACGATTTGATCACGCTACAATCGCTGTCAAGTCCCTGAGTTATACATACTTATAATCACAATACAGTGACGGTCTAGTCATATGTTGCTAGATCAACATGTACAGAGGTAACTAATTTTATATATTTCATTGATGTAGTTTAAAACTTATGACATACAATTGTACTACAAAAATGATTACCGTATTACATTATTTATTTGGAATATTGTATTGTTCTTCAAATTATAAAGTGTTATAATTTAATGTATCAATAACCTACTTTTTTCAAAATATTAGCTATTAGCTTTAATTATTTTGTACAGGTGTTCGACATATTTAAAATTACTTATTCAAAAACAAAAAACACCAATTCGACCGACATAAACAAATTTCTAGTGTACACTGATAACTAATTTCAAGGAACGGTTTTGTTCCGATAAAATATCGTTTTTAGGAAAAATCTGACGTCTTGAAAGCGACACAAATATTGCATCGGTCCAACACAAGAACCAAAACACACCTTTAACACGTACTCCCCACCCGGAAAGTCATGTGAGGATGACCCGTCCGGCTTAGACGGCTTAATTCCGAGTTGACCTAGAATATCATATTATTTATACATAACACACACTAGCCTGTACTATATTTAATGTCACAATGTCGTTTTTATTTATTATTTATACGTATAATATTATGCGCATGCACGGTGCAAAAGAATAATAAAATGCAGCAGAAACAGATAATGAATATTAAAATCACGTGCTTTTTCCTCCGTAATACGAAATTCTTCGATCCGATAATTGTTAAATGATTATATTGTACACCGAACACGAACAGAATTGTGAAATTGTATGATGATCGAAAGTAACATCGTTTTCAAGAGCCGTGTGACCTGTAACCGACGGCGGCGGCGGCCTTGACAGTGACATCAGGTACGAAATCAAATATTTATTTATGGTTTTCTAATGATGGGTCGCATGAGTTTGTATTTTTTTTCCGCACAGTTTACAAAAACTTACGAACATTACAAAAAAATAGCGTTTTTGAGGTGACACTCTTTTAAAACGAATCTTGAAGTTTGAAATTTGAATTCAACCTTCTTTAAATTTTTTTACCTCATAGTATAGATCGGAAAAATATTTCTAACCGCATTAATTTTGTTTTGTATTGGTCACCTAGTACTAATAGTTATAAATAACTGTAATATATACGAAAAAACTATACGACATTGTTTTAATAAAATTATGAATACAGAAATTTCATTGTTCACTTTCATTGCTGTAACTTATAAATTTTTTAAAGTGAAATAAAGATGTTATACAATAAAAACAATATTTTTATGAACATTTATTTATTCAATTTAAATATTTTATATATCACGTATGAATTTTAATATTGTATTTACGTAAATCTCTGTGATTTTAAATTTGGATTTCAACTAATCAAAGGTTTTAATAATTTGAAAAATATTAAATATTGAAGAAAAAAAATTAGTTAAAATTCAATAGAGATCTTTTTATTATAATTTTTACCTTTTGTACTTGTATATAATTTTTGTAAGAAAATAAATCAGCCGAAAAGGAATAATTTTAATATTTAGGAATTAAAAAATAATATAATGATCCACACCAACTAGGTATCAAACTATTAATAAGCAATAAAAATAGTTAGATTTTCTTAAATGCTTGTAGTCAAGATATTTCAAATATCTAAGATCATTGCAATCCACAAATTATACATGTATTTCGTTATGATATCTCAGTTTATAAAATTGAAACATCTCAACGGACTTTAATGAATTTATTTTGCGACATGTAAATTTCAAAAATTCTACTAGATTTTAGAGTACATTAAATCATTTGGTTAAGATAGAATGGAACACCTAAATGTGGTATTATTTTCGGACAATGCTTGAATATTCATCGCCACATAAGTTTTTTTCATTTTATTGACATACTTAAATTTTTAAGTACTAACCACGGTTTTATAAGCATAGGTGTAACTTGCAGTTTGTAATAGAATTTAGGATTATCACAGGGATAGAACGATGCAACGCGCATATTATTATTATTATTATTAATATTATTATGATTATTATGATTATTATTATTATTATTATAATTATTATTATTATTATAATTATTATTATTGAGCGTTTGTTCGTGGTCGATTATAGGTAGTATAAATATAGCATCTGAATTGAGAAGACGTCTATCAATTCGTTATCTCCGTTTATTACACTCGCGCAACTTGGTGGCAAATTTATTTTTCGTAGAATCAATATGTACGATGAGATATTTGTACGCGTGCACTGTTGGCTCCGGTATAGTATCAAAGTTAGAAAGACGAGAGTATAATAGCATACGGTATTCGTGTCGCATGGCTTCTCAGCCTTTTACGTCATTCCAAAAGGTATTTGAAATCAAGACTTGTTCATCTTGAATAAACGTTTACTAGCAGTATTTATGGTGACTCAACAAAACGAAACATACCACTACGTCATATAAAGATAATGTATACTTATAAAAATAATTAAATTATTAAAAACACTATTTAAAAATGAGATAAATTCAATAAAATTACATTATAGATGATGTGTAAAAATTTGTAGGATGAAAAAACAATTTAAAATTAAATTTATCAACCATAATAATTGTATAACATGAGGTTAATCATTATGCTCACAAAAATAGTGTTTTTCATTGGTTTTAATTTCCACTTAAATTACAATTATACGTTTTAGTAATTTATTTTTTTAAATTCGATAATATTAATTTATATCAATTTTGAACAAAATTTTGAACAAAAATATTGGTTATGAAACAAAAGTAGAAAAATATGGACACTACTGTACGAGTCACAAATTTTGAATTAATTTGTTATTAACATGAATTCATGATTATAATTAAAAAACAGTAGAAAAAATATAATTTTTTTAAAAATGTAGAATTAAAATTCGAGTATAAATTTTCTTCTGTTTATGTAGGTACTTAAAATATATTGACATAGTCTCTAATTGTTATGATGAGTTACTTTTTGTTTTTTATTGAAGATGTAATTAGTAATTAGTTTTGAGCATAATTAAACCCTAGTTCAAAAACACTTTCTTTTACATGAAAAAAATAACAAATTTTCTCGCTTTTTAATGTTTCAATATAATAAAAGATTATCATGTTCAATCTTTTTTGATGATTTTTTTTTTTATGTAAAAATATTATTTAACTAAATTATAATTAAGAATTATATATTTTCCAAGTAGGATAGAATAATTTGAAATATTTTTTAGCAAAGAAAAATGTAGTACCAGTGCTATCGTATACTAATTTATTCCTACTACTATGAACTCAGAAGTAGTACTATACTTTAAACTACAGCTGATTAAACTTTTACTTTCGTCGGCGTACAACATATACTACATAAGTAAAAGAGTATCGTTTTGCGGCCCCTCGAATGCACATTGCGAGAATTGAAGTATCTTCAATTTAATTTACTTCATTAGTTCTTAACAATTTACTTACGGCGAAACTCTAATTTAGATCCAAAAAAATGTCACGCATCATAATGTTGTATTATAACAATGTCGTTTATATTATGAACACGCACGATATCAATTTACTAATGTTCAATATTCGTTTTGTATAATATAAAAATTCAAATTTTTTTAACGACACGTAGTACAACATTACGTGATAAACGTAGGACAACGGGATCAAATACGGTTCTTCGATAACGTATAAACGTTTTCCTATACAAATAGCTTAAACAAACAGAAAGTACAATGTTATTCAAAACCTACTTTTATATATTATTAGCTAGAACGATAATCGATTTTAAATTGTACACGAATATAATATATATATATATATATATATATATATATATATATATATATATATATATATATATATATATATATATATATATATATTATATATATAATATATATTATATTCTTTGAACAGTTATCTTAAAATTGTTATTATATCACTTGATAATTTTATTTATCTATTTTTTTTTCTATATTGTGTACCATATACATATGTAGTTGTGTGACCACCAAACAAAAACGTCCTACTATTTATTATACTAACTAAAAATAAGTGATTTAAAAACTAAAATTCGATATTTTTGTTGTATAAAAATGCGCGATGGAGAGAGTCGTCCTTCTTCGCTTTAAAGGCTTTTGCTGCGGCGAGTGTGCGTGTGTGTGTGCGTGTGCGTGTACATGAATGTGGTGTTCTCGCGATGGTCTCGTGAGCAGGTGCGTGCGCGCCCACTCAATCACTAGGGCGAGTCAGGGGGGGGGGGGATCGCAATACGTTTTATGAATGGGAGAATTTACGCACGCGTGTCAATATTATCGTCATGGTTCAACTACGTAGTACGTATAGTACTACACGAGCGGGAAAAGGGCGTGTGATATATACACCGATCGTACAGTAGTAGACCGGTGTGTGCGTGTGTTTGAGTAGACGATGTGGTAATACTGGATAGGTGGACGTAGTCGGTGGGGAACTGGAAGAAGCGCGGCTAGCTGCGTCGGGCCTGAGAAACGGAAGAATTTACATCGTCGTATTGTTATTATTATTGATATTGTTGCTGTAATCGCAATATTATTGTTATTGCTGTTAACGTTACAGTAACCGTTGTTGTTATGACATCACGTCGACGGTCGAGAGTGAATTCCATATCGATATCCGATGACGCGGCGCGAAGGTGCCGTGGGGGGAGGGACGGGTTGAAAAATGAAAAATGAAAAAAAAAAAACGATACCGATAAAAAACGACGCAGCGTTGCATCTTCTCTCCTTCCCCTACACAGACACAGCACTTAGGACCCGACGCAGATCGTCAGGTGTTGTGTCGAATCCACGATCGTGTTTAACGCGCTCTGCTCGCCAGTATCACGATAAGGATCGCACGTGTTCGGCAAACCGGTCACGAGGTCTGCGCGTTTTGTGGTGGACAAACGATTGTCGCTTCGTCGAACGTCACGCAAATCACGATTAGTAACGGAACCGAATTCGCCTTATCGACAACCGACGCCAATCGGAACACTTTCCATTCGTTGGCGTCGGCATTTGTTTCCAGACGATTCGACCGAAATCGGTTCGAGGGGCTGGGGAACCGGTGCGCGATTCGCACGTCGCAGACCCGGTAGTCCCCGTTGGACGGACTGCCGAGTGGGAATGTTATCGTCGGCGAGTGGGATCGCGTGACGGCATCCGGTTTCCAGCACGCGCCCGTGGCGGTGGCCGAGTGTGCCCGTGGTCGTCCACGCGGTCGCGTTGCATTGTCGCGCTGCTGCCGGCCGCCGCCGCCGCCGCCGCCACCGCCGCTGCCGCCGCCGCCGTGGCCGGCGTCAGAATCGCGGGCCGTCCGACCGACTGCGGCGCCGTCGGGACGAGGGAGTTTTGGCGCGCACGCACGCGCACGAATACGTGAGATCCCGCGATCGCTTGCAGATGGGCGGACGACGTCGGTGCAACAACGGCGTGGTGGGATGCGGATGGGGGCGCACGACACTCGCCGCGGCAACACCATCCGCCGCCGTCCGCTCGCGTTTTCTCGATCGTTCCCCGCTGGGCCGCACGCGCTTCACGATCACGGAGCCCGCTCGATCGTTCCGTCCACTCGACCCACACACCCCTTCACCAACGTCGGCCCGCACGCTCGATCGTCCTCTCGTTCTCTCGCCCTCCCCCTCCCCCCTCACCATCCATTAACAGTTCCCGCGCTCCGCGCGTGCGCGTGCACAACCTAGTGTACCAGGACGCCCCGATCGATTTTCCCGCCCACTCGCACTCCTTCTGCACGTCACGATGGCCACCCCCCACCCATTCCCCTGACCCTTGATCACACCCCGTTAACCCCTTTGCGGTGGTCATACACACGTGTGCGTTCGGCGACGGAACTCTCCCGTCTTACATCGCGGTGCGGCGGCAGCTGCGCATCCATCGCCTACCGCGGACGAAGACGATCCGCGTTCCATGCCCGGTTCCACGTGTTCTACTGCGTTTTACCCCGGTGGCCGAAGCTCGCGTCCCCTTTCAGTGTACCACTATACGTCACCCTTATCGCGTACATGTATCCCCCCATACGTACGCGGATACAATTATATATTTGTTATACGAACGACGATGACAAGTGGCACAGCGCTGCGACAAAGGATAATGGATTAATACCTTTCGAGTGGGAATGTTGAACGTTTTCGGTGTTCGTGGCGAATTCGTGGCAAATGATTTCGACATATTACATTGTAATGCACAAACTTTTTTGTCGAATAATTTACATGAAGCCGTATAATGACGTTTAATATTGAAAACGTTAAAAACAGTTACTCTCAGATGGTAAATCAAACAAACTGGCAAGGCCCCTGAGGCGGTCTCGTAAAATAAAAAAAATTTAATTCCGTCTATTCGAGTAAAAATTGACTGTTTTCAAATTCTACTTTTCTCATTTTCTCATCCACGAATGAACATGAAGTAACCACGTAATACAACAGAAATTTAGTTACCGTTGAACGGCGGTAGACAGACTAGCGTCAACGTAAAATCGGCGCACATTCCATATACGGTCACCTATTAAATCTTTAAGGTATCAGCGATAAGGCATTTTTGGAAACCAGTTTAATATCTGCTTCTGTCGGCAAAAACCGGTGTATTTTACTACTGATGTTTATTTTTTTTCCTTGTCTGTGGACGGCCATTTAGTGAATTTCAGTGTAAACGTACACGGTTTCTAATTGTCTACGAGTGATGTCTGAGCATGTACTGATTTGAAGACAGTTGGCGAGGACGAAACAATATGTTATCGCATACGCGTTATATTCTCATGTTAGGGTCTGCGTACAGTCGAACATCGATCAACGAACCCGACTGTTCTTGGAAATCATAAAAATAAATGATGTACGTAATGATGTGTGCCCGTATCGTAGCTCATTATTTTTTATTATTTTTTTTTTTTTTTAACCTGCTATAATTACACAATCAAGTAGGTGTGCCAACTCCATAGATTAAAATAGTTAAAATTCTACTGTTATCAGGGACGCCCATTTGTTGGGGGAGAGATTTATAAGGTCCATTGCTCCTCCTGAAAAGTTACGTGTAAGTCACAAAATGAGAAGTTTCCTAACATAAAACCGATCCCTACTCATATTAGGTATTCAGTGACTATTCATTTCCTCCCTTTCCTGAACTATGATTCTGCGGGACGTCTTTGACTGTAATGCCATAATAATACGAAACCGTGTTTGTTGAAAAGAAACGTTACTCGACAATAATATGGTTCCATAGAAAAAATGAATATTCGCTGTACGGAAAGTTTTATAATGCGTAGAAATTCGACCGTATCTAATAATAAGCTGTTTCACGATCGTGTGCTGAGGTTTTTTTTTTTTTTTTGCATACGCTATTATCTCTTTCGTTTCCGGTATCGCGTGCACCAGTCTCTGTGGCTCGGATGGACGCGGAAAACTGGTCAAATCAAATTTTCCATTCGCCATAAGGCAAACAGACATGATGACGGACCCCTACGAACGCACGCTGCCTCCACCACCCGCCGCGAAAGACGATCGACGACGAGAAAACGAGTTTTCATCGCCGCCGTCCGTACGACGTACACACAATGTTGTATCAAATCGTAATTTATTCGTCGACCGCACAACCCTGACCACCACGATAACTTCACTCGCGCACGTATACACATTACCATTATTGTCGTGTAGCTCGTTATCCCACGGCGAACATCCCTGTGCAAATATCAAATACTATTTAACACTGCCAAACATTAAATTATTATAATGTATGTATGCGATTTTTTTTATTTTTTTTATTTATTTATTTTTTTTTTTTTACACCACCGCCAGGAACGTACGTGCCATGAATCGTTTGAACAAGGCGTCAGGTACGCGCACGCTCGTGCTAGTGCATTTACGGTTTCCAACATTCGCCGAAAATCTGAAAACGCTCGAAGCGAATAGATTGTAGGTTCTCCATACGAGGTGTAGCGGTTAAAAATCACCAATGAACGTAAGTTGCTACGAGAAAAATATCACAGATCTTCGACGTTCAAGGACCTATGCGAATAAAAGTCGTAACAAATTCAAAATCGATTTTCGATTTGTTCTCACTTAAGATGGACGCGTTAAAAAAAAAAAAAATAAATAAAGAATTAAAGAATTTTTCGGTGGTGGATCCCTCGTCACGTTATAAAATATCAACTGACCGCTTGTACCAATTATATGGTTAGTGAAGATTTTCATTTTATCGCCACGTAATAATACGAAATTACTTGACTTTTACATATTTGTTATTATTCTTACATATCTATGTTTTTACGTTTTACTTCAAGAATAAAATCACTTTGGTAGTTCAATAAAATATAAGTGTATATCCGTGGTCTTGTAGATAGTAAGAGTACGGAGAACACTCTTAAACGTTTAAAGGCCGTTGAGAACAACAATATGGAGACTTCAAGAAATAAACCAAACCACTGGATTAATTAAAAAAGCAAATAATCAATAACATAATTATAAAATGGACTGTATTATATCAATATATTGAAGTACTTACGACAAATGGGACAGGAGGTTGCATATCTTAAACCTAACAAAATTTAGTAAAATTTAAAAAAAAAAACAATTTTATGATTTACAAATAAGTTACAATGATCGAGATAACGATAGCAATGAAGGTAACGTCAACGAAAGTGTTCACATGTCGATGAAAAATGACGGCGGTAGTGAAGGCGAACACACGTCAAAGTTTAAAAAATAAATAAAACATCGCTCGGAAGAAAACATAACATAAAAAAACAAACAAATCGGCAACAGCGAAAAGTAAAAAATGCACAAGGTTTTTGTTAACGTGTATGTAGATACCACTCTGCAAAATCACGCTTGGACGCATGTTAAGGTTAGCGACGACTTAATTTCCCTGGTACCAGTGCGATGATAACGCGACACGGTAACACGAATTTTTTGTAGATAGGCGATTCTGTGATCAACAATAAGTGTTTATAAAACACGTATTATTATATTAACAAAATAATAAAATCAAATATCATATTGTCTTTTAAATTATTTTGCAAACTGTTAACATTAGGTACAATGTTGTGCATTATCTGGATAATTTTATCTAGATAAGTTATCTAGATAAATATATTTATCTTTTTATCTTATCTAGATAAAATAAATAAACATTATTTTTTTTATTTTATCTAGATAAATAAAATAGTTATCTGAGAAAAATTATCTAGATAATTTTTTTTGTTAGTAATAAATGTTCTAAGTTTGTTTTGCTATTTTTATTCGATTTTATTTTCAAGTTATAATAATTGTAAATATTTACACGTCGAATACTTCGTAGTATACAGTTTATTATTTTGTATATATGCAATATGCCTATATAAATATAATATAATACTATTGATTATAAATTTATAAATACTAAGTACCTAATAGTATTTGTGATCAATAATAATACATAAATATAAATATGGACATCAATACAATTAAACATGGTTGGTTTCTGGAAACCATAGACCTATTAACTAATTAGTGATTCGTTAATAGGTCTATTCTGGAAACGTATTGTATTATTGGCGACTTTATATCATGCATGTACAGCAACAATTCACTAGCCTAAACGATCAAATGTTTCATATACTATGTTTACATACGTCCATTAATTCGTATTAACTTGATTCGTATTGAATCAATTCGAATTAGATTACAAGTATACATACAACCGTAATTACCGATTTAAGATAATACTAGGGCAGACTGTATTTTCGGTATACCGTAAATACCGGTGTACCGGTATTTCGATATACCGGTCTTTTCAAATTATTTTGGTAAACAGTATACCGTAAAAACCCGTCTAAACGGTGTACCGGTATTTCGGTATACCGGTCTTTTCAAATTATTTTGGTAAACGGTATACCGTAAAACCCCGTCTAAACGGCATACCGTAAAATAACCGTATAAAAGTTATACCGTGAAAACTGTACCAACGAGGAAATTGTAATGATTATAATATATATATATATATATTTCTAAAAGTTTTCTTACTAACATGATATGCTTGCAGATTGGATAATTTACAGTGAACTTTTTATATTCCTACTGTGTAAACAGACATCACACATTTATTTATGTTTTGTAAGTTATTATTTTTTGAAGTATCGTCAACAGTGTTGGGAATAGATAACTAATAATTTATCTAGATAAAGATAAAGATGACTATACTAATTCTTATCTAGATACAGATAAAGATAGTTATACTAAATTTCATCTAGATAAAGATAAAAATAAGTACAGTTTTATCTAGATAAATATGAGATAACTTCATGTTTAATTTTGAAAATATTCGGGATACTACAGCCTACAGATATTAGGTAAAAAATTCATTTTAAAATAAATATCATTTTTTCAACTCATTTAAAATATTAATAAACATAAAATATAAAATAATTTTTTTTTGAAATAAACTTCATAAGAAGATGCCAAATCATTCTCTAACTTAATATTAAAAAAATCTTAGATTTGAAAAATAAAATAACAATACATTTCTGTATTTTTTTTTAACAAATTTCAAACATTTTGAAAATAAACATATAATATAAAGAGTTAATTTTTTTAAAATAAACTTCATAAGAAGATTGTCATCATGCCATATCGTTGTTTAGGTATACCGAAACAGTTCGGGTTTTCGGTATACCGGAACAGTTCGGTTTTTCGGTATACCGGAACTTTTCAGTTTTTCGGTATACCGTTTCAAACCGGTATTGAAATCAATACCGTAATACCGAAAATTATTTGCAATACCGTCAGCCCTACTTTCACCAAACTAGTTCACGTTGCAGCGTTTACATGCACAGTTTAAACCGATTTAAATTTAATATTCAAATTTATTATTTTTAACACTTATTATCATAACCAAATATCGCAATCCTGATTCGGCGGATTCGGTTGTTGTAGTTTGATCCGTTGACATGCATTTTGTACTCCCGTAGTTGTTTCCAATGCGCATTTCAAATGTGAATTAACTACACCGTTTTAGGTAAACCAAATTGGTATTGATCTGAATTAACAATCGTTTAAATGCATTTAACTCCGAGAGTTAGTTAATTCAAATTGAGTAAAATTGGTTTTAACTGTGCATGTAACTGCAGTTATAAATAACAATATATTATTAAAAACTTAAATTATTATGATATAAGTAATAAATAATAATAAAACCTACCACTGCTACTGATAATAGCAAACAGACAACAGTAATTGCTAATCAGTGAAAATGAACATGTTTTTATAGATTTTGCAATATTTATAAAATATTTATGTACAAATATACAATAAATGTTATAAATAGTCTGCTGACTGCCAGCATGATAACAACTTAATGTTTAGTATCCTACATTTCAATTTATGACATTGTGTAGATTTCTAATTTTTCTCATAATAAATATAGGTGCAGTATTTCAGATACGCCTTGGCAGTTCTGGCATAAGTGTACATACATTTAAAAAAATATAAGCGTATGTTTATAAAATATATATATATATATTCTAAACAAATAACTATATTATGTTCATTATTCCGTTAATTATTAACATTATCGTTTTTATTCAGTAATTGTTTAGTTATCATTTTGAATTTTAATATAAGGTATTATTAACTGATTAATTAACAAAATACGTTTAAAAAAGAAAAAGTTTTATAATATAGTGATTATACCAAAAAAAAGCCAATTTTACTTATTTTGTATCTCCAATAGTAAAATAAATCATAATCTTATACTTTATTATTATTATTTTTTTAATTCAAAGGCTTCAATTACAGTGATTATTAGCCTAAGTGTTGTTTGCATCCTAAATATACTTAGACAATATTAGAAAAAAGTGTGAATAATAGAAAAAAGGGAACAAACTTTATATTATTTTATTTTTAACGAAATTGCCATTTTACAAATGCAAGCTTTAAATGGTGTAAGTTTTTTTTTAATTATCTGTTTTTTATCTAGATAAATGTGGTTATCTTTTAACTATTATATAGGTAAATATTTCAAGTATTATCTATTATCTTATCTAGATAAAGTTTTGGATATCTTTGCACAACACTGATTAGGTATTTGAAATGTCTACTTTATTCGATTAACTTCTAGTAAAAAAAAAAAAAATTATAAAATTATAGTTAGTGTACCTAGTATCATAGGTATTTTATTATATTTGCAATCAGTTTTCAAATATTCATTTTTTACCTATCAATAATAATTAATAGAGGTATTCCTGATAGATTATTGATCAAGAATCGTGTGACAAATGTCGGTCAAGAAGAAATATTTATACTAACCGAGTGTCGAATACTGGACGAGTAAATGTTTCTTATACGATTAATATATTATTAATTAAATACCCATTATAAACCCCAGTAACAAGTAATTATGCAATTATAATTAATGACAATAATTATACCAATAAAAGCTAAGTATGACCATATAATTACTACTTACGGAAGTACTAATGTTAGTACTAATTATTATCACTAATAGCAGTATTTTTAAATGCAAGGTAGATAATAAATATGTAAACTTTTTGGTTGTCACTGATAATTTTAAAATTAAAATATTATATAATAATGATATAAAACACGATCAATTTTGAAAATTCATTATTTTAAATTTTAATATTAAGTAATTGAAATTAAAATTAGAGATATCAAAAAATAACTCTAATTATAAACAATTAAAATATAATACTTATTTACTCAATAGTTCACAAATATAAATGTAATTATTATTAACCGAAAATATTAAATTATAGTATCCTATCATCAGTAAGAATACAATAAAAAATAACATTTATTCAAATCATGGTGGACGAACAAACATTGTTCAGTATTCTGAGGCTAAAGTCTATTTTTTTTAGCTTTATACACTAATTTCCTTCTGAATAACCTCTCGGAGTAAACATTGAATGTAGGATTGTAATTATATTGTTGTTGAATGTAAATTTAACAACTAATTCGCTAAAATTAAGGTTTATGTCCAAATCTGTTTAGATAAGAAAACTTTATACTTCTTCAGTTGAGCTGATATTTGATTTTGTTTTCATGTATTTATAAAAAGCTCATAATGATTTTTCATTTTTAACAATCAAATTATTTATTGGAAATGTGTTATTATTTGGTTCAGATCTAGGTGTGTTATTTCAACTATGGCTGTTTAAGTTAAAAAATATTAGCTATTTACTGGGTAGAGATCGAATAAAAATGTAAATAGGCCAGGTAGGTACCGGGTATTAGTCAGGTAAATAATTTAGTATTATATTGAGTACCGAATGAGGACAAAATAAAAATTCTGTGTTATGCCCAGTACCGGGTAAAAGCCGAATCATAATTATGGTATCGAGAAAGTACCGAATACCTGGAAAATTTCGAATAATTGTTAAATTTTAACAATATTTTTTATTCAATGATATAAAAATTATTTATACTCGTATTTACGATTATTTAATGGACACTTTTTGTTAAATAATAAAATGTTATAAAATTTAAATTCCAATAGGAGCACATAAGTATATAATACACAACATTTTATAAATAATATTTAATCTCTAATTTATCATATGTCTTCATCATAAATATTAATCATACAATTGGTGTTATATAATTATACTTGATAACCAATGAGTTAGCAAATTAAGTTAAAAGTCAAAAAGTCATAAATGATAATTTATTATTAACTTTCATCTTTTAAAAATAGATCACATAAATTATTATATAGTATTTTATATTTAAACTTTGTATACTATATTATATTTTACGGTATTTTATATATATATATATATTTTTTTTACACTCAGTAATATATTACAATAAGTTTATAGTAAATAAAAAATGATTTTTATGTTTATAAAATAATAGTTTTTATAGTAAATAATTATTATTAAAATAAATATATATGATGCACAAGGGAGGGAGGCTTTAGTCTTTCCCACCTCATAGTTACGCCACTAAATACACATGACCTAAACATACCGATGTAGATATATTATACATATATGTTGATATATTTAATTTTAATTTTTCAACCGTATTGTGTGCACATGTATTGTCCAAACGTTTATTAAAATTTATTGTAATAATTTTGATGTACATAAAATCTTGAAATATAAGGGATTTTTAGTATTATGTGTCTAGTCGTGAATGAACAATTTACACAAACAATATTTAAGGTACATTCAGTGGCATATTTAAATGTAAGCAATATTAGAATAAGGCATGTTCCTACAGTGACTAATTTGAAAAATGTACTTTGTTATAAATTTTAAATAAAAATGATTTAAATTTGTAGAGATTATATTTGATTATTTAAACAAAATTAGTTTTACTTATCTAATTAATATATATTTATATGTATTTTATAGTAGGTAAATAAATGATAACTCAATTAGGGCGGTAAATTATTTTATAATTATTTTTTAAAACCTTTCACAGTTTTACACGCATGAATCATGTAAATACGCCCCTGGGTACATTGAATAAAAAATAAATAATTTTAAAATATTAAAACTACAATTTAAATGGTCAATGATATACACAATCATTACTTTTGAAACTGATGATGATTTTAATCTTACATTTTTTAACTTTTTAAACGAGCTTCTCAAATAAACAATGGATTCAATAGTGCATTAAGAATATATGTGCCCCAGTACAAAATTATTTTATTGCCCTCCCCCCTAACTTGATGCTACTCTTTACAACCTCAGACCTTACTTTTCCATTCTCAATTAATGTAAAATATGCTTCTTAATTGTTTTGAGCAGCATATTAATATGCATATCCTAGGATTTAACAGTATACAATTTTAAAATGTTTTGTTCAATTATATCATACAGTTTAATTACAATTTTTTTTTCATGCCTGTTGATGGAAAAATTCTTCAATAATGCCATCATATTAAAGTTTATTTTGTTAACTTTTACTCTATATTCAATATGACTAAAGAGTTTAATTGTTTCATTCCATTTGTAGACCCTAGATAATTTTTGATTCATTTGAGAGCAGAAAATTACTTCTCTGCAGAAAAATTGTTGGATAGAATACATAATAGCATCCTAAGAGTTATGTTCATACATAAATAAAGGTCAATCAGGTTATGGACTTTTATAAAAGTCAAGAAATCTTGAGCGGTCACTTGGACTATTTTCTTCGTTTTTGTTTTAAATTTAGCATGTGAGCCCTGATGTGGACATATTAATTTGTAAAATTTTTTCTAAGATCATCCTTAAACATAAACTGTAGAACTGCAGCCTTTTCTTTTATTTTCACTGAATTAATTGCCATATTACAAAATAAAAACGGGTATTTCTTGTTTAATTCATCGTATGCATTTTTTTTTTTTATAAGTTCTACCTGAATTCTATTCAAGATAGCTATAATTTGTTATTTATTAATTGCCTTGATATCATTTTTAGCTGGACTGCCATCGATAAGTATTTTTCTGTTTTTCGTTCGTTTCTTTGTACTAGCAAAGTCTTCAATTCCAAATTAGACAGGTACCATAAAATGTCACAAAAATGAGTATATGTTATACCTTACATCACAGATTATATAAATATATCTTGAACTTATATAGCAATAATACGTTTAATACGTTTTTGGTAATATGCATAACATATTCAACTCAAAATGATTTTATACGATAATCCTTTATCACAAAACCATTGATTAATCAAAAAAAGTTATAAAATACATGTAAATCAATATTATACATTTTCTGATAAAAAATATAATAAAAAAATATTAATAATTATACAATCAGTAAAAATAACACATTTAAAACTCTAAAAATTTTGCCACTAGGGGAATTCACTCCCTTCGTTCTCCTTAATGTGTTAAGATATTTAGTCGAAAATGAAAAAAAAATAAAAAAATACGTGACACATGGAGACCAACCAATGAGAATTTATGACAAAATTTTTTGAGATCTACTGGATGAACGTTATAACAATAAATAAATTAAAGACATTTTTACATTTCTTGAATTTTAATTTTGATTTAAGAAAGAATGCAATTTAAACCCATTATATTTCATATATATACGAGGAAAACAAATCTATAAATGTATACAATAATCAACTCGCAGCTGTATAGGTTTGTCCTTAGTTGTTTTCAAATTAAACCATTCTAAATCACCATAGTAAATTAGTTTTTTATTTTAATATTAAGTGTCCAACTTTTATTAAAAAAAAAAATAAAATATATCATAGAAAAATAAATGTAAGCGGGATACCAAAAAGTTTATTTATATATAAAAATTAAATCATTATTATCTCTAATTGGATACAATAAGCTTAAATTACAAAAATTGTCGTTAAAGACATTTTCAAATTTATTAAAATGCATCAAACTTCGTTTAGATCTCAAACACTCAGAGGTAATACAAAGGTGATTATAGAATACTTAGCTTCCAATGTTAAATTTTTTTGTTTAATGGATGAAATATTCCCAAATCTCTACTCGTCTTACCTAGATAATTAATGTAATTAGCATTAAATGGTGGGTAGGTCATATGATTTATTTATAAACGCATTACGTTGGTCAGTTTATAAATGTATAGCAAACAAACTTAACCATAGTAATGAATAGGGCTTTTCCAATGTTTCATGAGTGAATAAGCTGAATTGAGATTCAAATTTCACAGAAAACCTTTAAAAAATCTCTTTTTTATTAATAGTATATGTGCTATTGCTATTTAAAAATCATAAATGAATTTATAAAACAATTTTAATATGTAATGTATTATTTTTGAGAACAATAAGACTCTGTCTTGAACATATATATTCAATTAGAATTTTAGAATTGGTATTATTAATTTCTTTAATACTTAACTAAAAGCATATCGGAATATTCACAAAGAACATAGCGGAAATATATCGAGAGAACATAAAAACCGTTAAAATATAAAGTGTTCAAACCAATAACTTGTATATTGTATCTTATAACAAACCCAAATTAAATAAAATATTCAGAATTCAGACTTAGGAAATAGTTTTAGTGTACTCGAATCTCCCTGGCTGAAGGATTTTTAACATACGACTACAATATTTTTTTTTCGACATAAAAGCCTATAAGTAATAAATATTTATTAATCTTACACCAAAATAATAACTAATACAATAGATACCTTATTGGAAATATGTAAAAACAAAAATTAAATTTAAAAAATTTTTTTTCTTTTTGGAGTATAATACATTACTATTTTATACAAAAAAACAGTGTTGGAAAGTATCAAATTATATTATAATATCTATTCAATAGAGTTTAAGTACACATTTTCACTTAATATTAATTGAATAACTGTTTTAATTTTTATGGACTAACAACCTAATATTCAATTAAAACGGAAAAAAAGTAAATTTTGTTTTAAATCTGTAGAATGAATTCGTAAATATGGATAGAATGTTTATAAGTTTAAAAGAATTCATTAAAACACAGTTAACAAATCATTTGTATAGTTTAATTTTTATATTTTATAATGTTTATAATAACATTTTTACAACCAAATTATCTTAATACTCAAGTTATATTTATATAATATTACGGCATAGTTTTAGGCTTGGAGATTATAAAAATACTTTTTACGACTTTTTATTTAGATTTTGATGATAATATTAAAAGGTAAAATAAATATATTTTTAGAGTTTTTTGTTTACGAAAAAAATATAGTGTTTTTAGAAAACTTGTTAACTCTAAAAGCGGGAAGAAAATAAACCATTTATAAGTATTCTTAAACTATAATTAATTTTTTAACTTTTTTTTTTAATTCATACAATCTATAAATATATTTTACAATAAGCATTTTTGAGGATTTACATATATTGGCGTGGTTGATATGATGAAGTAATCACCCATCGATAACACTTACTGGCTAGATAGAATTTATTTGAATAAATTAAGTAAAATTTTTGTACGGAGATGCATTAGTTAGACTAATAAACTATAGAACAGTACTCATACGAAAGAATTTCAAAAAATTTAAAATATGTTTACTTAATATTTATCTATCTAACAGGAAGTGTCGACGGAAGAAATGATAAATTTTACAATTGTTATTTGATACACATTTAAATGTAAAAACCAAACCAAATTATGTTGAATAGTGTTTTTTTCTCTACAAAGCCGGGTTATTGGGAAACGACGTAGGTACCTTTTAGTTTTTATTTTGTTAACGTAAGGCCTATAGGAAATACTATCAATCACGACCAATTAACGCGACGGAAATAACTTCAAAAGCATATACACATTCATCTTATTGTAATAATCATATGTACAATACGAGTAACACATATTCATGTTTTACAGTCGTTTTTTGAGTCTGAAACACAACATATAACATTGAAAACATTTATTTTACCTAAGACTATCATATTGGGCCATGTACATTAATACATTGTGCATACATACATTTGTATACTACATAAATCAATCGTGTTAAGCATTTTATCGAACACAGGATTTACTCGAGCTTGAATCCCGTAAACATTTTCCCTGATGTCTACATTATTTTAAACTTTAAAGTTGGTTTTAATATAACATGCATTAGTTGTTGTATAACTATAGAACTATAGCTTTAAGCAAATGTAAACTGTCATAATTTATGTATTTATTAAAAAAAAAAAAAAAAAAAAAAAAAGGTACTTATAAACTAGATTTTTCTCTCAAAAGTATTTGTATCTAAAAAATAAAATGTGTTTTCAATAAATATTTTGAGCCATAGTTGAATAGAAGTATACCAAACAATAAAAATATTCCGGGACTAGCAGAGTTTAGTATTCTTATACTGTCTGTAAAACTAAAGCTGCTTGCGTGATACTTCCTGTTACTTTGAAATTAAGATTTATCTGTTAATGCCACATTTTACCTTTTATATTAATTTGACCTAAAAACCCTATGTTTATGTACACTTACTACACACCATAAATTATATTCAGTAATACATTAATACCACAGTTATTTCAAACAAAATTAATTCAGAAATTAACATGAAACCGACTGAGTACGTTTTTCAATAATACGTAATTTTACAACTTAAGGACAAAAAAAAAATAATAAAGTATGTATATTATTTATTACAATAGTGTCCTTTAAGTATATTAAAATGTTCGCGAAATCCAAAAATGATTATCTATTTGTTTATGTGCATATTTATAATCTTACACTTTTTTCCGTATCTCCATGTTAAATTTTAATAAATAATATTTTGTTTTCGTGTTGTGATGATAAGATTAAAACTGTCTAACAATAAATATTAAAAATTAAATATATCATGAAAAAAATTTAAATATAAAACAACTATATTTCCATTACGCATTTTTTCAAACTTAAAATTATAATTAAAGTTAAATAAGAATATATAAATGTATGTATTATATATACTATGTAAGGTGTATAACCAATTACAATTAATTATAAAAAAGCGTTATTATATTTATTTCAATTAAATAATATTTGAATTTTAAGATGATAATTTTATAAAGTTTTATGGTAGTGGCATATTATTCATTATTTCAAAAATATAATAAATTCTTAAAGAATATTGATTAACCCAGCACATTATGAACTTTGGTTAAATAATTATTTCTTAATAATTTAAAAATTGAGAAAAAAATGGACAGCCCAATCGTCAGACTTAATACCAATACATTCTTATTTTTT
Source organism: Sipha maydis (assembly GCA_034509805.1). Lineage (NCBI taxonomy): Eukaryota > Metazoa > Arthropoda > Insecta > Hemiptera > Aphididae > Sipha > Sipha maydis. The sequence goes on from JASXSY010002140.1 coordinate 150,197, forward strand.
GATGATCTACCAAAAAAAATTTTGTATATGCTTCAAATGCTCAAGTACATCGTGACGTCATTGCGTATGTGAGGTATTCTAAATGATATAATTTCAATGATCCTAGACTTTTAAAATTTAAATTTTTATAGTAGTGCTTCTAAAAATGTTTTGTCATGAAGCCCCTAAATTTAATGTAAAACGGTCAAGGCTCCCTTAATCATAATCGATAATTACTTTTTCTAAATTATATATTAAAATCACGTATAATATTTCAAACAGATTAACTTTTAATATGTACCTACAGTAAATAAATGATTTTAATATACCTACTTTTGAACTAATTGTATTATAGTATTAAACTTTATTCATTTGTATATACAAATAAATTAAGACCTAAAGAAAGTAGTTTAGATAAATTGAAAATTTCACTACACTCCAGTAATATAGACAAGGGTCCCTAAGGTCCGTGCCTCCTATTTGAAGAAGCACTGATTAATAGTATTTAAAGATAGACAATTTGCACAGTATTTAAAATAAATATAAGTATTTTATAAAATATCAATAATAATTGTGTTCGTTAATGAATTTTCATTAAAAGTGTGAAATTAAATTCATTTATATGAATACAAAAAAAAAAAAAAAAAATGTAGTTTTTTCATTTTTATTTCGAATTATTTTAAAAGGTAAGTCATTGCTTAAATATAAAATTTAAAAAACCGCAATAAAATAATCGTAATGTATAATGGATTATAGTTATTTACTTTAAAAATAATTAACCAAATATATTTATATAAGTATACTAAATCATACAGGTATTTATGATCCCGTTGACAATACTCTGTCAGTATGTCTTATACTAATTGTTAGTAATTGTTAACTAGTAAAGTAGTAAAACGTCATTTTATGTATGATGGAAAAAATATTATTTTATAGAAATTACAAGAATATTACGGCTACGAAGCCGAAGAAAAAATCTTTAAGTCAAGAAGAACAAATAAAAATTATCACGGAGATTGAAGCTGCTAAAACTAATACGTAAGAATTTAACTAATAAATAACAATAATAAAAAGTTACTGTGCATAATAATACAAATAAAACTTAAAATGTATGATGACTACAGTGCGAATTTGTTTCATGACTAAGGATGATTATGTATTTATCATATTTTTAATAATATCTATATTAAAGTGGAGTCAGATAGACATTTCATCACTCAAAGAATTCAAATGTATCAATTTAATTTTGCATATTTTTGCATATTTGTTCGATTTTACTTGTTTGTTCATATTTCTATATTCATCATTTTTTTAGTGCATATTTGAGGTTTTTCGTGTAATATTAACGGACTTGGCCCGACTAATATTAATAGATCAAAATGTTCCTCGACTGTAGGCCTACGTAATATTCGCGCCAACGGGGAATAGTAGGTTTTCGCGTGTATCGGTACTTGGTTTCTAATACATCACCTATCTTAACTGCAAAACTGTGATAGAATCTTATATGTACTGTTAATATAATTTGTATACACAGTAACTTTGTACAACTTTAAAATTGTATTGAATTACTTCAGGCTCGTATTTAGTGGCACGTCTCAGGGGCACCATAACGGCTCTGACTTCAATGTTAGAAAAATATGCTTAATTTAATTGATAAAAAATTATAAATTACATTTTTTTGTTATCTATAGATGTAGGAAAACACGCAGAGAGTATTATTTACTTACCATAATATATACAGTGTTTAATGTTGCGGGTCAAAAGATTTTGATATACAAACTTACAGAAAACGAAGAAAATATTAGGTAGTACAATGACAATATTATTTCTAAAAATATAATTTTTAATGAACTTAAATTTTATTTGTAGGTACATTGTAAATTATGAAGATTTATATGATAGAATAAAAAGCTTTCATATAAATACTAGGCATGCTGAAAATGTCAAACATCGTATATACAAAGAAAACAATACAAAAATAGTACTACATTCCGAGACCCGCTATTGAAATTTTTTTAACAGTATGTCAAACTTGTAGTTGTAAAAAGTCAATGAACCGCAAACTTGTTATTAAACTCAATATGTCAATTTATTTTAACTAAAGAGGACAGGTGGACCTAATTGATTTTCCGCTTGTTCCAGAAGGAAAGTATAAATGGATACTTAACTATCAAGATCATAACACAACATTTATATCCCTCCGTCCCATGTAAAGTTAAAGAGCTGTAGTCGGTATTCATTTACTTGGTATTTTTCTAACACTTGGAGCACCAAGTATTTCACAAAGCAATAATGGCTGAGAGTGTGTAAACTGTGTGCTCGATGACTTAAAACAACTTTGGCCCAAGTGTGTCATTATATATGGACGTCCAAGGTATCCCCGGAGTCAAGGGAGTACTGAACAAGCCAATCAAGACGTTGAACATATGTTTAGAACATAAATGCAAGACAATGGGACCCAGATATGATCGATTGGTCTTCAGTTTATTCAGTGGCAAAAAATTGTTCATTTCATCGTAGAAAGCTCATACAACGCGTTATATGGAAATGGCCAAAAAGTTGGATTGACAAATTCAAGAATTCTAATTAATTTTTATTAAAATTATTACGGTTGAAGAATAAATTGAAGAAGATGTACAATGTTCAACAGTTAACTATAGTTAATTTATACATGTTATAAAATAATATCAAGATGAAGCTAGATCTATTAACCTATGTAACCTATGCAGAAAAAAAGAAAATAATTAAAATGCAACGAAAAAAAGCTTTGATGTAATTAAAAAAATTGCTGAAAAAATGTTACAGGTTAATTTTTAAACAATATAGTTTTAAAAATAAAATAAATATTTAAAATACTCTTTTATAGACTAGTCACGGTACTATTCCAGACCTCGAAATGAATGATTGTAAGGTAATGGCTGTTCCAAAAGTCGACAGAGGGCCTACAAATCCACCAAATATGATATGTTTAGTTATTGAAAAAATAAATAAACTGTAGAAGCTAGGGACTAAATATTGAATGATTAAAGAATGGTATGGAGGAGACTGTTTAAAAAAATGTGAGACATTTTTAACAAATGACGAGAATTTGTTGAATAAGGAGCTAACCGTTCGAGAAACTGTGGCAGTTATAACAGGAGGACAAGGGTTTTCTTCTTGTTTGTGTAAATCGAAAATCCTGTGTCAGACAACACGATGTGTCAGTCTAAAAAAAAAATGTTGAACAATAATCATTGCCATAACTATCCACCATGTAAAAAAAAATAATAAAATAAAAGATAAATTTTAAGAAAATGTATAATTTAATTTTCATTAAGGCTGTATTTTATTATATTACTACCCAATACCAAAAGTACTCGTATCTAATAATTATTTTACACAATATGGATAAAATAAATTTCATCCACTTCATAAAAAGGTAAAAATTGTTAATATAGTGTAATAAAAAGTCATTTTCACTAATTGGATACATTTCATAAAGTGGATGTCAATTTCATGGAATGAGAGATTTCATTAAATAGATGTATTATAATATGTATATTATACAAAAAAAAACTAATCGATTAATTAATTTATACAAGGAACATGATTCATTGTTACTTTGTTTTTAGGTATTTATCACTTCCATATAAATAATTTTAGTTTACTGTTTTGAGAATTAAAATAAAGGCGAACACGCACACTGACGAGATTAGAAATACAAACATAGACGCATACTATGATATAACGTTACTTGCACGACCACTAGCAAATAATAATACTACAATAAATAGTGACAATACATCAAACATGTTTTTATCACGGGGGGAAGACTTTCACTTAATCCCATGCTTCGATGGTACAGTCCCCTCAATCATATTCCCTTTTATAAGTGCATGCGAAATTACCATAATAAACGTCTCTAACTAATGTAAACCGATCTTGTTGATACATTACCGGGAAATTGAGCAATGTACATTTTTTAAAATCTTAATAAGGAAGGAATTCATAAAATTCTCACGAAATGTAAATATATGCAATACAAATTAATTACTTAAGACACATCATGTCTGAAGATGGCATAAAACCAGATCTTAAAACGACAGCATATTTGAGGGTAGTTTCCAGTTTCACGCGATTCTAGGAAGGTTAAATTTTTCCTCGGATAACGCGAGCTACTATCGGAAGTTTGTCAAAAATTTCAGTCAAATATCTAAACCACTCATCACGCTTTTTAAGAAGGAAGCGAGGTATGAGTGGACGAATAAGTGCCAAAATTCTATCGAAAAGCTTAAGAAAATTCTTACCATAGAGCCACTTCTTCAACACCCAAATTTCACTCAACTATTTTTAATTACTATAGACGCATCAAAATCAGCTATCAAAAGGACGAGTGAGAGTGTAATTACCAATATCGTATGTTTCGAGAATCCTCAACAAAGCTGAGGTAAACTATAAGACCAGGGAAAAGGAACTGCTGGCAATTGTATGGACCGTAAAGCAATTCAGACACGATGTAATCGGACACATATTCTTCATTATCACTGACCATTATTTGTTAACATGGTTTTTCTTAATGTACAGTCCCGACGCTAGACTCATACGTTGGAGGCTTAAGTTAGAAGAACACGACTACGTGATAATTTATAAATCGGGAGTTCTCAACACCAACACAGACTTCCTGAGTAGGATATCACACATAAATTATTTAAATTACATAGAAAACACCTACGAAAATTTCGAAAACAATAGTTCATCGTTCCACTGAGTTGGATCTATCAAAGGGGATGTATTCGAAGGAGCTCAAGATTATTCGCTAGCATACTATGTATTAGCTGATTTCGACACATCTCATGGAATAGCCTTGGAATTTAGCTGACCTTTTGGTCATGTTGACTACCTTAATTGACAACATAAAGGGGTAACAAAAATAGCACAGTTGGAACATGAAGGTAAAAAAATGCTATATCTAATAATAAAGGAGAAATTTTTCTAAAATCCAACGTACAAAAATTTGTGCAAAACACTCCAGAGCCTACGAAGTATAGCCGAACAAGAGCTGATCTGACACATTGCGATGCTAGTCATTTGATGCGGATTGGACCTATTTGAATGGGAAAACGTCAAAGCCATGATAAAGTTAATATTTAAAAGATTAAGGATCAAGGTAGTAATCTACAGTTAGCAGAGTTAAACTCACGAGGAAGAACTTAAAATCCTCAAAGAGTTTCATAATAGTGTATTGGGAGGCGACCTAGAGATCTCAAAAACAATAAAAAGGATAAAGATGCAACCTTCTTGGAAGGGACTGAAGATAGACGTAATAGACTATATAAAAAAAATGTTATTCTTGTCAGATCAACAAACGATATCCACACAATGAAGCAACCTATGGTTATCACAAACACCGCCCGAGTGCCTTTTGAAAAAAATATTTATGGACATAATGGGACCGATTACCACGTCCTGCAGGAATAATTCTTATATCCTTTACATTTAAGATGATCTTACCAAATATGCTCTTGCCATAACGATACCAAAACACGACGCAAATACAATAGTCAAGGAACTTGTAAAAAATTTTGTATGTTTCCATGGAGCGCCGAAATCTATTGTAAGTAACTAGGAGTCCGACTTTCTGTCTTGCTTAAAGCTTGCATATCGACAGACGCAAGGGCGAAAAGCCCACTGCTCGAACTATTTTAAAGAAGATTGTAGGACAATAAGGCATTCGTTTAGCCTCTGCGGGGTTACGAACCCCTGAACGTGCCGCATAACAATGCTTATACAAGAGACGGTCGACGCTCATCAATCTATAATAAGTAGACTAACTATAAGTGTGATGTTTCTTTCTAATAAACATTTTTAAAAATATAAGTAGTGAATATTGATTCATTTTTAACATACCTCCTCCTAACGACACGATCTGCAGAAGTACTGGTTGACTAAAACCTAACGGGAGCAAACCAAAGAATTCTGTAAGTCACAGAATCAACCGGGCTTACAACAGTGCCTTCCCATAAGTTGAGGAGGAAAGTTTATGTTTCGGTCCTGTTAATGAGATATCTTGATCCACCATGATAATATAATGGTATAGAGCTACAAATTACTCATTTGGGACGCAATATTATAAAAGGTATAATTGTATGTAGAATGGAAAGAGACGAAAATGTTTTGACTCCTCGTGTCAAATTTGATTGATATGCCAATTCAGTATGAAATAATACAGTTTCACCTAAAAGCAGAATTTGCAATGACTGGAAAAGCTCAAGAATATATGCATAAAGTAATATTTGTACATTTAGAAAAATCAATTTTTCCAAATGGTAACTAAGTAACATAAGGACTATGAGGCGCCCTCACGAGTATTGATCCCTGATCCCTCAAAATGTTTATGTTTTAGCTAAGAGTGGAATAACCAAAAATATAATTTATAAAATGTGTTAAGATATTTACAACAGATCAAAGCAGTTTGTAGTTCATGTGAATTTGTATTGCTTGCAAAATAAGTATGTAACTACATGTGGCTTGAATACGTACGAGAAATGTGACTAGCATTATTATTTTAGCCCAAGTACAACAAACACTGCGTAAAAAGACATTTCTCAATTAGGTAAACGTCATGGGCGTCCCCAGGGGGGGGGGCAAGACGGGGCACTAGCCTCCCCTGGAATGTTACTTCCACAGCAATTGGTAAAATTTTCAATGAGAAATTAGCTTCTAAAAATAGGTCTACCTATGTATAAAAAATATTTTTGTCTCTTCCGGCTACAAGATGTACAACAGAACGTTCATTTAGTACATTAAACAGGCGTGTTAAGACATGGTTACGATCAAAGATGGGTGATGATAGACTGACTGGAATATGCATGTTGAGTGTTCATAGAGAAAAAGTAAATTCAGATAAAGAAAAATTTATTGAAAATGCACTGACACAATTCGGTAGAGAATGTCCACGGAGATTGAAATTTATAGAGAATAAAAAAGACTAATGTATTATAATAATATCTAATTGTAATGTTTTAATTGTAATAATGACGAAATATAATAATATACTATAAATAAAATGTATAAAATATTTTTCTTTTATTTTTTAAATTAATTTTGCGCCTCCTTAGAAAAATGTCTGGGGACGCTCATGGTAAACGTGAAAAACAAAAATTATGGAAAAAAACAAAAAATTAAAACCATATTAAAAAATTAATTTTAAATTTTAAATGAAAAGTTAGTAAAATTTTAGTAAGATATGATACAATTTCCTTCAAAACTCTACAAGATAGAATACAAATTCAGCTAATAATATATTATTTTAAAAAGATTTTAAATTACCTTTTACAACAAAATCATGTTGTATAACTGCTAGAAAAAATAAAACATTAATAAATATAAAATTTAACCTAAGAGATATATGATTGATTATAAAATATTGCAAATATTAAACCAAGTATTTATAATTTAAATCATGGTAAAAGTATTTTTATTCACTGAAATAAAATGATCATTCTAAATGAAGCTAGACAATTATTATCAATTTGATTTTTTGCTATTTTTTAGTATTTAGTTATTAATAAATAATTTAATTTCTTTCGAAATATATATAAGAACAAAATATTTATAATTTTAACAATATATATATAATTATAACTTAAATATTTATTACAATTTAATTTTGCCAACTCAATAAAATAATAAATTGTTCATTATTTATGATAAAACCAAAAAAAAAAAAAAAACTGCAAAAGTGGCTTAGATTTGGGTTCAGACTCATTTAAAGTTGAACTCGGATCAAAATCGTTTATATATATTCCAATGATTAATAGCTTTCAGGGTTAAAAAGACTGTTTCTAATTTCGCTATCTTGAGCGAGTTACTATCATTAATATTTACCTTGCTAAATTGAATTTCCTCTAAAATTAAGTTCAGTGAATTAATAACACCTATGTTTTCGATAATAACTAATTTAATTTAAAAAAACCAAATATTACAAATTAAAAATAAAATGTTTTTTTTTTTTTTTTTTATATCCATAGTTTAAATTTTGAAACTTAAACAAATTATAAAATTAGTATCCGGATATATTTAGATAATTTATCTAGATAGTTATTTTTCATTTTTTATTTCATCTAGATTAATTGATAAGTACATGCTATTTTTAATTAGATGAATATTTTACTAATCTAGATAAATTAATTTAGGTGTATTTTTTATTTATTTATTTTTATTGATTAAAACAATGTGCAATTTTTTTTTTTTTTAATTTTAACTTCAATTCACGATAAAAGTTATAAAATATAAATTTTAAAATTTATTGAAATTTTTTTTATAATTTTATTGTTTTCCATTGCATATCGTTAGTTATAATATTTATTTACCGGGCAGAAGCATTTCTCAAACAGATAAGACCCGGTCATAAATAAATTTTGTTTAATTGACATTAAAAAAAAAAAAAGTATATGTTTTTTATTTATAAATTTTGAAAATGAGCCATTCTAAGACTGAATATTAGCAGTTAACGGTATAATAATTAATATTAATATTTGCCTTATGAGTTCATATATATAACTAAACATTATTAAAAATTAATAAGTAAATGTCACACGGTTAATATATAGTTTATACTTTTACCACTAATCAAATGCTAACTACAATGACGACTGTCAATATGCCTACGTGATTTCGGTTAGCAAACGGCCGTTCTGAGCACAAATCGTCGTACCACGCCTGGTTCACGATAAATATATAGACACGTGAGACAACAGAATTAGAAAAATGATAAAAAACGTCAATCCAAAAACGTGCATAAAGTAAATTATGATGAATAACTTAAATTAAAAAAAAAAAAATAAGGTGGAAATTAACAAACTAAGCACACGCGATGATCACCCAACGTACCTACTGGTGTTATGTACTGGATAGAGCTCTGCACGGTTCATTTTTTTAAAGACCAGACCAGACTGATTCATTTAACAAAAACCAGAACCGGACCGAACCAGCCCGATAAATTAAAATTGAAACCCGGGGTCCCCCCTCCAGTTGCGCCACTGACTATTATTCATTACTACTTTTATATCACGTACCTAATAATTACGTATTATTTAAAAGCACTTGACATAATTATTATACAGTATAGAATTTATTAGAAGATTAAATAACTTGTACTGAATAGTGTGTAGAGTCTACAATGAGGATAGGTATAAGTTTTTTTTTCTGACGACTAATACTCACGATGGCTTGACGTATAATAATTAATAACTAATCATAATGTATAAATTTGGAAATAATACTGAAAACACAATGCGGTAATTTCATTATCTCGTGTCCCTGCATTATATTTATAGATCTATAAAATGGGTGAATATTATGTCAACAACAAGACTTTAATAATTATTATTAAAACGTGATGAGCTATTTTTGTATCCCAAAACGTTATAATTTAAATTAAAATAATACAATATTATGAAATTATTTTTTATATTACCACGTCATATAAATATATAAAATTATATTAGGTTAAGATCACGGGACCGGACCGAACGAGACCAACTTTGAATTGAAGACGGACCAAACCAGACAAATTTTTTTTTTTAGAGGAAGGAACTGAACCGGACCGAACCACATAAAATTACAATACGCAAAGACCGAAAAAGACCGGACCGGTCTAGACTTGACCGTGCAGAGCTCTTGTACTGGCACGAACACACGTATGGCTGACACAATCATGTCATGATCCGTCGCGTATCGGACCATCGAGTTTCGGAGAGTTGTACGTGATAAATAAGGCGCGAGCAATTTTAAAACCTGATCCGAACCATTGTTTTCAATTAAAAATGAAAATAAATGTAGATTTTTTATCAATGTTTGGTTAGATGTCCAAGTAGGTTAGTAATACGAGGCGTGGATATGGTTTAGTTATTTTCATTGAATTAATATTGATAGAAAAATAAAATTATCCAATTTTACTATATCATGTCCCCCGCAGGGGTGGCTTTTAAGGGGGGCCATAGGGACCATACCCCTTGCAAGACAAGACATCTTACTCTTTATTTTATCAAATATTTTTATTGATGTAATTATGCATATGCGTAATTTATATAAATGTATAATATTATTATGTATTTATATGGTAATATTGTATCCAAATTAATTTATTATTCTTGGCTGGCTTTTTCAGAAAAATATTCTGGTTTATTTTTTAAAATCCATATTTTTTTTTTTAGTTCACAAGAATGAAAAAATTTAGTTTTTATATTGTAAGTAACAACAACCGAGACAATTTAAATGTATAATATAAATCTTATGACATTCAAAACTACAAAAGTAATATTAAAATTCTTAATCATTTTATTTTAGGATTAGAACTTTCCAAAAATAGTCAATGGTTAAAACAAGAATCAATAAATTTTTATTTTATTAATGATATTTATATTAATACACTGTTCATTTTTACACTGCCTAAGTAATTATTCAATACCTAAATTCAATACACTAGTTATTGCTATAATATATACTTGCTGATAGTGGCGCAGGAACTATTTTTCATGAGGTGGGCAAAACATAAAAAACCTAACAACTCTTATATATTTATTTGTGATAGATGACAGAAAACCTTTTTTAATATGTTATTCTTTAAATGTTGATATAGATAGTATATTATAATATAAGAATTATATAAATTATAGTGTAATATAAATATAAATACATTATATTTATACATTGAAACAAATAAAAATCATATTTATTTTATACTTAAAGTCGTATTTAAAAGTAAATATGTATAAATTAATATAATAAATTTAATATAAAATAAATAAATTTACTGTATAGTATGTACCTAAAGTTCAAAAATAACAATATTTAATAAATAATAATGTTATAATAATTATAATAATAAGTACATTTATGAAAATGAAACCAATTTTAAATACGTAAACGTATAAATTAAACGTAGTTTACGATTGAATACCTTTTAATTTTAATGTAGTAGGGGGCAAAAGTATATGTTTGGCCCCCTTGGATTATATCTGAGGGGTCAATTGACCACTCTGCCTCCCTCCTTATCCGACGCCACTGCTTGCTGACTAACTATAGTTTAAATATTTACCTAACAAAAACTATTGCCACTCCCCTCCAGGAAATAACTAAATTTACCCCTGGTCCCCCGTATCAGTAAGATAAATATAATATTGAACACAACAATATAGACAATACGAAAAAAAAATGTCGTGAACAATAAGAAACTACCAATTACGGAATTCTCATATTACAGATAAAATTATAACAGTCGATAGATGTAATAAATTATTCACCTTCTTCTTTTGTGTTCAATCTTAAGATTGGTATATTGCAATTTTCTACTCTTCCTTTTTTCTTGCCTTCCTTTTTATCTCTTTATTACAATTACAACCTTGGCCCATTATTATTTGTTGCATATATGACACGTGGTCTTCCCCTAGCATTTTTAATATCAACGCAGCCTTCTATAAATAATCCCAGCAATCCAGCGTGTTTCAATACATATCCAATCTATTAATTTATCATTTTCATGTTACTGTTCCATAATATTATTGTTTTCTTAAACATTCTTTCTAGTATTTCCACATTTGTCATCATATCCGTCTAACTTATTTTAAGCATTATTTTGTAACATCGCATTTCAAAAGCTTCTATTCTTTTTTATTCTTATTTGACAATTGTAAAAGTTTTGTTGCTGTCAACATTATACTCCATGCATGTGTCATCAGAAGTACTATCCTGATGCGTATATTGGTATTTTTTAAAATAAAAAAGTCTTCTCTTTTTGGTAGATTGTATCTTAGCTTGCCATATTTTTGTTAACAACTGCCATTTTCGTTCTTTCGTTTATTATGCTTTTTAAGTATGTGAACTCTTTTAATTACTCTGTTGCTTGGTTATTTTGAAAATTTATTTTTGTTATATTATTATTGTTCCTTTTATATACAATAACTTTGGTTTTTTTTATATTTATTTTCATTTTTAGAGAATTGAGTGGAGTTTTTTTATACATCTCAACATTTTAAGCTATTACTCGTCATTTTCAGCAATTACTGCTACATTGTCTAAAAACCAGAGCGTATCAATGATAATAGCAATCTTATTTTCTTACCATTTATTTTTATACTAAAATTTGTTTCTTATTATGTCAATTACTTCTTGAATATATACCTTGAATATGCTATGTGGAAGAATACAAACCTGCCTTTTGATTTTTTGACTAACAATGTCTCCAGAAATTCCCCATGTTATTTACCTTCTTATATATCTTTATATATACATGTAATATCTTCCTCTTGAATGGTGATTAAAGTAGATATTTGTTATTAATAACTCATGTTTTGAACACATATCTAGTAACATATCTATTAATATCTATTAATTTGTCTTCTCTTACATATCAGTCTTATAAACCACGAATTCCTATTATGTGCCCTAGGCTTTCTCGTTCCATTAAAGTGTTCCAATCACATACAATGATGAGACTTTCATCTCTTTTATATTTTTATATTCCTTCGTAGAATTCTTAAACTTGCCTCTCACTGCTATTAGAAGTAAGCATGTTTACTTGAATTATGATTGTATCCTTTGGTTTCGTTTCGATCTTAACTAATATTAATATTTCATTGTACTTTACAAATCATTTAACTTATTCTAAACAGCCATACTCATTATTATGCGTGTATTCCTGAATTATTCTCCGTTGTTCCAATATGTGCCAATCTATATTACCCAATCCATAAATCTTCTCCTCTTGGCCATCTTATTTCTGACAATCGAAGGATATCAATCTTTATTTTTATTATTTATATTTTCAAGTTTTCAAGTTTCCCGCATTGCAACATAGTTCTAACGTTCCAAGTAGCTATTCTTCTTTAATTCTTAACACTTCTTTATTTTCCAATTGTGGGGACCCGAAGACCCGAACGGAGGACTTCTTTATCTCCAAAATATTTCAATTGAGACAATGTCATGTTATTGTTATCTCTTGGTATTGTTTATACCGTGGTCTCTCTTTTCTTTTTGTGTCACAGTATTTTTGTACCACTAGTTAAACATTTCCCGTATCTGATGGCTGCTTTTTAGTTTGCAACTACTTTTATAATATTAAACATTTACGAATATTAACTATTTACTAATTTTTAATAATAGTTGTATTTATTTTTATTTTTGTATAATGTTAAGTTTGCATTCGTTTAAAAATATTTAAAAAATTGCATCAATTTTTATTAAGAATAAAAATGTTTATCTTTATCCTTATTTAGATAAAAAATTACATATCTTACCCATCGCTTAAAATTCAAACTTCATTATTATAACCATATAAATATTTTTGACCGTAATTTAATGCTATAATGAGAAACTAACTCATTGAATATTATTGTTACATTATTCAAAAAACAATATCAAATAATTTAAACAATAAATGTATAAAATTACTCATTTTATAACTATTATAGATTATGCTTTAAAGATGTTAAAGTAGATTATATCATTAAAGACGGTTTGATATATGTTGTAAGAATAAAGTATACAAGTAACTTGAAAATAACTAACATTTACTTTTTTTCACGGCATTTTTTTCTAGCACCCTTCAATGTTAATGGATCACGTTGGATAAAAACTATTACATCTTATTGACCTTACTATATATTCTTGAATAAACTATGCAGTGTAAAACCATTCAAGTAATGTTTAAAAAACAATGTAAAAAATTACACTTCGAATTACTTTTGTTATTATTGGAAATGCATCGTACGTCAAAAGAAACAGAAATTCCAACAATATTCGTAAAAATAATGCAATAGCAACTTGAATCAATTTTTAATTTATTGTTTCAAAATGAAAAATAATACTTTTTTCAAGCAAATAAAATAGGTATATAATACGTAATACTGCGTAAAATCATATTCGCTATATACCTTTCGCTCAGCTAACATACAGAATTCTTCATTTCATAAATAAAAATATAATATTTACCTTCTGTGTCAGTATCATAATGACAAGTTACATATTTTGACTGCAAGTTATAGGTAATACTTTATTATTAAATTTACACTTCCTTACAATTACAGCGATAACTATATTAATTACATTAATTATTTATTTACGTTTGTCAACCCATATAAGGGAAAACAATCTCAAGTTGTTTCATCAAAATAGGGTGTTAATGACAGTGCACTGAATGAATTGTTAACGAGAATTCGTTACATTTTCACAGGAAGAAAGAAAATATGTTTGTTACGAATAACGATTTTAGAACGACTTATCTTGATACGGTTCTGAATAAAGCTGGCGAAAATGTTAGCGTAAGCATAATGGTACGCGTGGACGTAAATATGACGTTCATAAATTGTATCGCTTTAAAACATATGAACATAATATACCTATTATACAACCACATCCTGTAACACGATATTATTATAAAAGCGTTTAGTATAGAATTTTTTCCATAGACATCTGATTGTGACATCGAAATAAAATAAATACTGCAAAACACATCTTATCGATTTAAAGGGTAAATAAATATTTTTTTTATGTTAATCCAATATGTTTGTATACATCAGATAGTAGCGATACATTATCATACTTAATAAACAATCCAAAATAAATGTAAATAGTCATCTTAGATCAATGTGTAGATACAGAAAATTATATACAATATTATGTGTAACGACATTTCAATTATTTCCAGAGATAAAGTAAAATATACGCTTTATATTCTAGTTGACATTGAAAGTCTTCAAAAAATCATATTTATAGTCGAATCAATTTTAAGAATAAGTGAAGTTATAATAAAATAAATTTCATTATTTTTGTACTGGATTCTATCAGATTTTCCGGAAAAAAAATTCTTCAAATATGGAAAAAGAGTCCATTATAAAAAATGCAAGAGAAAAAAGGATATTATATTTATTTAGCCTCGGAAAGTATTTAATAATATGCTAAATATTCAAATAATACATAATTTTCAAAAAAAGATATATACACTGGCTGAACAAAGTTAAAGTACATACATTTCAAAGGTTTTTTCTTCAGTTTTCCTATTCATATTGGAAATACATCTCTAATTCGTAGAACTTATAGTGCAAACTTACTAACCGTGATAGTATATCTAACAACAAAATAAAATTACCATTACATTACACGTTTTTTCTTGGATCTAAATTTGGGTTCACATAATTAAACAACGACAATATGGTAAACGGACAAATATTATAAACAGTTAACTTTATAAGATGAATTAAATATAATTTACATTTTTTTTTTTTTTTTTTTTTTTTTTTACTAAGAAGAAACCGAGATAAGTATTACAGATATGAAAATAAATCTAACATACTTACACTTTGAGTCGGAAAAAAAAATAAACAAACAACACGCGCGATACATACTTGAAAGTTACAATACCGAGAATTTCCTGACTTATGAACACCAGTTATTTTTTTGTTCCTTTGCAGAAAGTTTAATGTAAAACATAAAAAAAAAAAAAAAAACGATCGACTGTAACAACAGACAACACTTTTTCGACATAAATATACCTAAAGAATATATTTTAAAATGAACACGTATATCACAATTGTTTAACGTAGTGCAATAGTTTAATAACTTAAATTAATATTACGTAATCTTATACTTAGTTATTTTTTATTTTAGTTTGTGCGTTGGCAGTTTTAATTTTAATCAAAATTCTAAATATTGAATTTCTTTACTTATAAAATTGCGTTAATTTTTATATTAAAGTTATTTCACTATAATTTTCATGTTCTAAATTAAATTGAAACAATTTTGTCAAATTATTTTGTACGAATATTTTTTAAAACAATAATAATTGTTTGACTAAGAACTGAACAAAACTTAATATTTTATTTAAAGAGGCAATTATTAACTTATCCAACTTTTCAAGAAATATTATGTCAATGGTTAAATAGAGTGAAAACATATTCTTATGTCATAGAGGAAAAACACACATACAATTATCATAATCTCATAAATAAAATTCATTCATCGCTCATTTATAAAATACCGTCACCATTATATTAAAACTATGTTAAGTTAAAATGTTACACGATAGTAACAATACTTTTGAAAATCATTCAATGATTATCTGTGATTTATTGTTAGTTTTGTTACTATGATTTAATGTCTAAAAAAACGTAGAAATATCATGATTTTGCTTTCTTTTAGAGAACATCAAACATTAATTTATTGATTTCTTCCTCTTACGTCCAATGCCATACACGAACTCTAGGTAATCAGATAAATACTGGATTTAATTGCAAATATATACACAGAATGTTGATTCACATGCATTAAACGAATCTCACCAAAAGCAACTCCGAAAAAGAAAAACTTAAAAAGAACTTTTGAACTTCCTTCCGTTTGAACCTCGTATGATCTCTATACCACTTGGATTTTAAATGAAATAATTAACGCCTCTCCACTTCGTATTAAATACTATATTAGCTAGAAATTTAGTTTAATTACTATTAAACCTTCAATAAGGAGTTTGTTTAATTGGTTAAACTCACGATATTCGTAAGGTTTATTTGGTGAATGATTGCGGTGGGTATTTTTCCCAAAAGTTTGATTTTGGTTAGAATTATTATGCTACACTCGCAGCAATGTATTTTGGTAGTATATTATTAATTTATAATTAGTTGCGTGGAATTACAATATATTAAAAACTGTTTAATATTTTCAAATTATCATTAAAATAAAATAATTTTTACCTAGACGTTTTAATATTCTTGCAAAGAATAGGTAGTTATGTTCAATAATTAAGTAAGGTGAGCGTAATATATTTTAATATAATAATGTTGACCACTAAAATACCGAGGGTCTTAATTTAGAAACAACAGTATTTGCTATGGAAAACATTCATAATTAAATATTCAAAAATAAAATACTGTATTTTAAAATTAATAGTTTTTTCATACATAATAAAATATATACCTCATATTTTTCTACCTGGGAATCTATATTTTATTGTTATTGCATTATGTTATCTATTTGTGTATATACGAGTATATAATAAAAATAAATGCACTCTACTCGTATACAATGTTTCCTAAAAGTCCTCTAACAAAATTAATATTATTGTTAAAAATCAATAGTTTTGGATTAAGTATGTTCGGTCTAATCATACTTTACCGTTAATTAAATATAATATGTATGTTCCAAATGTACCTATTAAACCAGATTACAAAGTTAAAAATAAAAATTTAAAAAAAATGAAATTTCAAATTTCCAAGACCCTCAATGATGTAACTAAAAGTAATAAATCACACATTTACTTTTAGGCAGTAATAAGAGCTACTAATAGAGGATAACATAATAGTACGTCTTAATGTAAAAAAATATATATCAATAAGTTGAAAAATGAGATATTTAAAGAAATTATTCACGATAAGTTAAACTTATTTAACAGGAATTTTACATAGCTATTATATCTATTTTATTTGTATTGATATAATATAATATGATTACATTTATGTTGGACAATTTTCTTAAAATAATCATACATCACTTAATATAATCTATGTTCGAAAAAACATATCAAGACATGCCATCTGGTCGGTGCGACATGAACGACATGCAACACGTGCGACAGCCGTTAATACCGACATCGATGCGTCATCACGTGACGGGACCAAACTGGATTATTATTTGGTCTATGACTACTGCGCAGTTCCCGGCACAAACACACACACGCCATGGCCGGTGTGCGTCCGGTTTTTTCGTTCGTTGACAAAATCCGTGTTATTGTTCACATTTTTTTTGATTTTGTGCATGTTTTGTGAATGTTATTTTTTATACAATCGTTATGGCAACACTGTTCTGGCAACACAACGTCGTGTATTACCGTACACCTTTAACTTACGGTCTACAATACATGGACGCAACCATATTTTTATTATTTTTATTAGTAGTACTGATCGTCACTTATTGACATTGTACTTTTATAAAGTAATTTGTGACGTGCGTATTCGGTACTTCGCACCATCGTAGTAGCCGTTATTCCCATCATCAATCCATAGTTCGCTGGTTCCAAGTCGGCTGTTCGTTTTTTTTGGATAAGATTTATAGATTCTGAACGGAGTGATGGAATCTAATGGTTTTACAATGATGTGTGTTTTATTTTTTATTTTTTTTTTTTATTTTTTATTTTTTATATTTTATTTTTTTTTTTGTGTCTGACGACACCTTTTTTGGCAGTAAAAATGCTTCGATTTGCTTATGTAGCAACTTTTCTGAAAGGAAAGTGAATCTAGTTGATACTTGGGGGGTCAAAAGTTAAAAAATTTTAAATATTTTTAAAATGCGACGGGAAAAACCCTAAAAAAATAAGGGAAAAACGGGAATTTTTACGCAAAACCAGTTTTTGACAAAATCCAATTTTTTATTTTGCTATAACTCAAAAACTAATCGATGTTAGGATCTTAAGGTTCAAAATTTTAACACTAGGTTATCTATAAGCTACTCTTCAAAAATCTTTAAAAAAAATTCTTCCGGACTTAGAGGAAAAAATTTTATGACTGTTTGAAATTTAAATATTTACGAAATTGCGATTTATTCTCAAACGATTTTAAATATTTGTTATAATTCAAAAAGTATAAGTCGCAGATTTTTGAAATTTCTATCAGCTGTTAAAATTGGTATTTAATTTATGTCATATTTTTTTCAAAATATAATATTGATTTTTAAGCCACTTATAGGCATTTAAAATATTCGATTTTTTTACATTTTATTTTTATAATCGGTGATAAAAAAAATTTGGCTCCTACAAAATACTTGAAAATTTAATAAAAGATTCCACAGAAGTAGTTCTTATTGTCATTCAAAAATTATTAAAATCCATAGGCACAATTTTTTTTTATAAGCGTTTGAACAGCGAATATTGACATAAAATTACATGTAAAATATAATATAATGTATAATATTCTAGACTGACAAAGATATCGGTTTTTTTTCAAAATGCTCTAACTCAAAAACGAAAAACCGCAACAACTTGAAATTATCACCAAATCTTTATATTTACGTTTTCTATACATGGTTATGTTTTCAAAGTATTTTGACATATTTTGACTTATTTATAGACAATTTAAATTTTCGATTTTTGTAAAATTTTTGTTTTTAAACATCTATAAAATTTAATTGGCAGAACGAAAACTCTTGAAAATTTAATACAAGGTTTATAATAAGTTAAATTTATCGTAACTAAAAAATATCGGTGATCGGTTTACTCAAATTTTTTTTAAAAGCCCTTAAAGCTCAAATTTGTATAAAATGTGTAAAAATCACGATAATTTGCAAGTTATTTTGTAGATAAAAATTCATAAAATTTTTTCTGTTCATACTTAAGGTTCAAAATTTTAACACTAGGTTATATATAAGCTACTCTTCAAAAATCTTTAAAAAAAATTCTTCCGGACTTAGAGGAAAAAATTTTATGACTGTTTGAAATTTAAATATTTACGAAATTGCATAAAATGGCCATTTATTCTCAAACGATTTTAAATATTTGTTATAATTCAAAAAGTATAAATCGCAGATTTTTGAAATTTCTACCAGCTGTTAAGATTGGTATTTCCTTTATGTCATATTTTTTTCAGAATATTATATTGATTTTTAAGCCACTTATAGGCATTTAAAATATTCGATTTTTTTACATTTTATTTTTATAATCGGTGATAAGAAAAATTTGGCTGGTACAAATTACTTGAAAATTTAATAAAAGATTCCACAGAAGTAGTTCTTAATGTCATTCAAAAATTATTAAAATCCATAGGCACAATTTTTTTTTATAAGCGTTTGAACAGCGAATATTGACATAAAATTACATTTAAAATATAATATAATGTATAATATTCTAGACTGACAAACTATGTCGCTGTATGTAACTGCCAACCCATCCTAATTAAAAAATATACTTATTACAATATTTATAAATAACAATGTATTATATCCTAGACAAACATATCATCTCCGTTCAGAATCGTTTTTCGTATACAATGATATCGATAATTGCATTCAAATTTAACAAATCCATTGTAATAATGGCCTATCCTATAAACGAGGTGCACTCCACCACCAACTGTACAGCAGAGCGAGGCCCAATCGGTTATTTTTTTTTTTTTGTTTATATTTATGTATTTTTAGCTTATATATATATATATATATATATATATATATATATATATACTTATATATTATTATTATTATCTCTTTTCCATATATATATGTACCTGTGTTTTTTTTCTTTAGTATTAAGCTATTAACACTATTAGTAAGGTATTAAGTCTTTTGTTTTTTGTTCAATAGCATAAGATTTTTGGCAATATAAAATTTTTCTTTATACAGTCCACTATTTTAGCATATATGTCTTTATTTTATATACATAGCAGAGTTATTTCCATACATATCCGGCGATATTACATGTGAGTCTATCCCCGGCAAATTAAACGAGTTTGTTAATTACAAAGTCGGGTATTCGCGCATACAATCTATAATAAAATGAGTTTTTTCTAACTAATTGCGAAAAACGTTTTAATTATTATTAAAATATTTATGATATTCAATACATTAAAATTTTTATTTACAAGAGTGATCATTATTAGTCAATTTTGATCGAATGAGTTTATTGAAAAAAATTGTAGCTAGAACGCTTATGACATATAAATAAGAATAATTGTTTTGACTAAGATTGGGCTATGATTAAGAATCTTTAAACTTTATTTCGGATTTAATAACTGAATATATTATTAATATGTATGCAGATTAACCATTTCTATAGGCTATTTTGGTTAGTTATGAGATTTATTATAGCAGATAAGACGATGATAAATTTGACTTGAGAATACAGTAGTTTGTATTCTTGGTTAATCCAGTACTATAAGTACATACGTACGCGTACAAGAATCATCATAGTGCATACTTACTTAAGTTTTATATATATATATATATATATATATATATATATATATATATTATAATTTATTTAAGTCGTACTTGCACAAAAAGTTATCTCTTCCAGGGAAATTCGAACAAAGAAAAAAAAATGTGATAGTAATAAAAATAATAATACTATTATCGTGAAAACAAATAATTATCACATATCACAAGTATGTTGAAACTTAAATTTAGTAAACATCCGAAAAAAGATTCAATATTAGTGTTAACTCATAAGTTATTAAAGTATTTGTGTCTTTTAAATTTATTATCTAATGAGAATAAGAATAAGAATTTAAATAGCTGTGTGAAGAATATTTTTAGTATATATAATCAAATATTAATTTAATATCAACTGTGAATAATTAAAATTCCTAACAACAATTTTAATGAATTGAACACCATGTTTAATATTTATCTAAAACTACAGTAATGCAGGTACTTGAAAGTTTAACGTATAATTTATGAGATTTTGCTGAACAGTTTAGCAAGTGAGTAAGTTTTATAGTACGAAACGTAATTGGTATGTTTAATACTATAACAATGTCAAAATAAAAGTCTAATATTTATTTATTTCAGGATATTACAATCTAGATAATTAATGCCTTAAACTACATCCATTCAAAATAAAAATAACGGGTAGGGATATACAAATTAACCGTATAAATATGTTTTATAATATCTTTATAGTTATTAAGAAAAAAAAAGAAAAAAAAATGTAAAAAATAGCTTATCAACGCTAAATTAGGCTACTTAAGTTATAAGCTGTTACTTTACAGTTTCGAATAGATACTGTATACTAAAGGGGTTGCAGTGATTTTCTTATATTTTTCTTATCCGTAGTGGTGATTATTGGTGTTTTCCGTTTCTCCGAATAGTCATACGTCAACGTTTTGTCGTTATGAAGTTATACTTCATTACTAGTATTACTAGTATTAATTACTGGTATTACTAGGATTAGATACTTATAGGACTTGGGATGTTTTTCAATAATTATTCAAAACATAACTAAGTTGGATAGGTACTATAATTTTCTTAACACTAGTACTTTAAAGCAATCATTTTTAATTCGCATATTTTGTAAATTTAGTTTTTTATTCCTTTAAGTGATTATTTTATTTTATTTTAAGTACATATTTTATTTGAATAATTCAAAATAATTCATGACATAGATCAGAATATTTTATACAAACTATATAATAACTAAAAAATGAATTTAAATTATTTTAAGTATATATATGCATATATATTGTGATATAGTCTTTTATAAAAGCGTAACGTCCTTAGCCCTACTTATAAGCTATACTTACATTGGTGGAGATTTGATTGAATTTTAGGGAGGGGGCTTAAATGTCAATTGTTGCAAAATAAGTACCTATTTTAATAGTTTATACTACGAAATTTAATAATTTTAATCTTTTTAGGGGGGCTAAG
Organism: Sipha maydis; assembly: GCA_034509805.1. Lineage (NCBI taxonomy): Eukaryota > Metazoa > Arthropoda > Insecta > Hemiptera > Aphididae > Sipha > Sipha maydis. The sequence continues at coordinate 172,550 of JASXSY010002140.1, forward strand.
CCCCCTCAAGCCCCCCAATCTCCGCTAATGTATACTTACATACCTATTGTCAATACAATTATGCAATAAGTTTAAAATAAGTGTGAATTAAACATTTATGATAATTTATATGTTCAATTAAAATTGAGTTATTATACTTATTAGTCAGTAAAGTTTTGTTAAGGTATTCACGAGACAATATTAGAAATAAATAACTATGATAAAATAAATTAATAAAATACGCTGTGATATTTTCAAACGGACGAATATTATAAATTTTAATAATAAAAAAATATTGCGGACAAGTTGAATAATTGTAGGACCAGTAGATCAAAACAAATATACTTATTATAATGTTTATTATTGATCCTAAAGTATAACTATTATGTAATTCACGAAAACAAAATAATTTGTACTGTAAAATAGAGTCTAATTAATAAATCTCCATGCATAATACTGAGAAGAGTTTGTATTTAAATGCGAATCAGTATAACGTACATCATTGTGTGTATGTTTCTCGCAAGAAAACCTATATTTGATGCATCGACTTAGCCTAAAATTTTTAACTTGGTTTCTTTTTTAAATTCATTTTATAGCATTATTTTTAGTAAAGTTTACAGGAATTATTATACCAATGGGGTTTTAGTTATTGCGATACAACAAAATATGTAGATCGATGATATTTGATTAAATCCAGAACTTTGTTTTTTAATAACTTTAAGAAAAATAATATAATCACATCCAAATAATGTGTATTATTTATGTATTTGAAATTTTCAAAAAATGTCATCATAAGGAATATCTTTTAGTTCCAAAATTTACTCATTTTCGACGATAAAATATGATACCTTAGTTCCCAAGGTTGTGGCATTATGTACCTAGAATAAAAAAAATTCCGTTTCTTTTATAGTTTCCTAATTAGATGACAGAGTAGTAGATAAAGATGAAAGATGAGTAGTACTATGGACGTGAAATAACTCAAATGTGAATAACCAAATAATTATTCAAAAGATAAAACCACAGAAAAATAAAATCTTAAAAATACTAAATTTAATAAAGGTTTGACCATAAATTAAATTTCACGTCTCAGTTTCTTACAGGTCATTATACGTTTACGAGTGGATTTTAATTATTTGTTGCTTAATGTTGTTTTTTTTTTAATTTTCAAAATAATCGGTAAAAATGTTTTTGTTTGATTGCATAAAAAAAATTTAAAAATAATCCACTAACGGTTATGTCCATGCAAATATTTATAATTGCTGGTGAATAAATTATGTAATATGAAACGACTACTATGCGTGTGACTACTATGTGTGTCTACAAACCAAATTGTACATCGCGTAGCCACGAGTTCAAATGTTGAATAGGGAATAATAATTATAAACAGGATGTTGCTGTTGTTGACATGTAAGAGTTGTCATTTTCAGTTTAAAAATTAATTACAACTAAGCATTGAGTGAAATATTTCACAAATAACTATTGTAATAACACACTTTGATAATTTAGATACGCTATATTGATTATACCGTAATAATGTGCATCATAAGACTATATAAATTAACTATAATAATGATTCACACTTCGATTGTATAACGTATTATGAACTAATAAATACCGATTTTTTCGATGCGCACACAGATAACAAAATTCAAATATTTAAAGGCCTCACCTAACAATATAGTATGGACATCCCACGTAGGTCAAACCGTCAAAGATGATCTTGATATTGATCAATAGATCTTGATATCTAGTCATTATTTTCCCCGTTTCTATCACACCTTTTTTTCTTTCTTTTGTTTTCATTTTCAATTATTCCAGTACAGATATTTATTTTTAAAAAATGTATACAGTTAAACATTCAGCTTATTATCATATTTTAAAGAATTTATTCTTGAGAGTATTTTTTAAAACAGAAGTGAAAACCCGACACGATGATAAATTAAACATGAAATGTATATTAAATGACATTATTTCCAAATTAAGTAACATTAATAATTACATATTAAATAATTATTTTAATAAAATAGAGCAATAATGTATAATAATTCAATCCATAATCATTACAGTACAAGCTAATTTCAAATTTAACTACATATGCTATGTTGGAAAATATTATGAAAACAATTGAAGAGAACATTTTATTTTTTTACTAAGTAAATTATTTCCAATGAAAATTGTTAAATAGTTTAAATGAATACTTCAAAACAAAGCTTAAAAGAAATATAAATTAATTTTACCATAATTTAACTTAATAACAAAAATTTGAATACCTGTGTAGGTAATGAAAAACATTAATTTGTGTACACATCAAAATAATCAGATTAACTATGTATCAAGCTTCAAAAGCTTGTAGAAATAATTGTAACAAAAAAAAAAAAAAATTATGTTTAAAACCAGTAGTAACAAATTATTTAATTATAACTTTAAAATCACCTTGTTTTTTTTATTTCGTTAGTCCAAAATTCTAAATAAAATTATATTATTGTAGCTGAATTAATTTAAATCAGTGTCCTGTGTACTATTCTTTCATTCGTCAAAACTAAATAAAAAAAAAAAAAAAACCATAAAATATTATGGTGTATAATATGCATATCGAGATTTTATTTTTATTATATGGTGCATAAAGGGTACAATATTTTTGTCATTGAGAATAGCATATATAATTGTTGGATTTAAAATACAAACTTTTGTTAGACCCTACTACATAAATAACTTAAAATTAATGATGTAGAATGTACAGCTATTATTTTTAAGACTATCAATGTAATTTAGTCTTCAAGATTTGATGAATTTATTACGGAAAAATGTTTCTCAACAGTGAAATGAAAAATTATTTCATAATATTTATTATAATAAATGATCTACACAACGTAAAAGTATAATACTTATACTGTATATTTAATACTTTCATTTGCTTTGTTTCAAGTTAAAAATAAAATAAAAAAGAACCGGAATATTTTAACATGCTGAAATGATACAAAAATAGTGCTAAGCTGAAGTTGTATATATTTGTAATTTATATAAACTCAATAACCTTAAACCCACAACCTCGTACATCAATTATTAAACATTTTCAACAATTTAATTTATTTTACTGCTTAGTTTGGAATATTTAAACTATAACTATACTAAACAAATAATATTGTCAATTTCAAAACATTAAAAACAATAAGAAGTTACTTAAATTAGCACAAACAAAAATGTATTTCAATAATTTATGGTGTTTAATAGTATAATCAAATTGGATTATGTTTCCCTCTTTTTTTAATTTTCTCATAACCCATCCAATTCGAGTTAACTGATAGATGTGATATAATTCAATGTGACGCTTAATTTACATTATCCCAAAGTCATCACCCCTTAAAAATATTAATGTGCTTAAACGAAATATTAGATCAATACTTTACAGTATACATAATGTAATAGGAAAATTATTGTTAGGATGAAATTATAATTTCAACAATAAAATATTTAGTTATAATTAAATATAATCGAACACTAAATTTAGGCATGTTAAACATGTCATATTTCTTGAATATTAAAACACAATACAACATAAAATAAAAAAAATGTAAGTGAAACTTCACATTGAAATTAAATCTAATTATAACTGATAAATGAAACGATTCGAATCAATAGTCTGACAAATATTTCATTGACTTTATAGTTGAATAAATATTTATTTTTATTATAAACTAATCTATATTGTAAATGAATAACTCCAAATAAAACTACATAAAATAATGACAAAATAAAGAGATATAATTTCAATACATCTATAAACGCAATATTGATATCGATTAATATGTTTTAAATCTAAATACCTTTCAAGGAATGAGTTAATTTAATGACTGGAGTAAAGACTTTTCTAATAACAAATTATGTTTCCTTTCATTTAGGAGTATTGCATTTGATTCATTTTAAACACACAAAGTCATAGCAAGTTGTAAAATACTCACATTGTACATTTCAGCATGATCTTACCTGTTAGAACGATGAGATTAGTATTCAGTTCGTTAGAATAATATATTATTATACGTCATCAATTACATTAAAAACATCCCTTATCTGGAGAGCTAGATTATACTGAAATATTTTTTATAAAACCAAACTTCTTTATGGCAAGACTTGACGGTTATTTGTTTTCAAACTCATTGAATAATATATTGTGTGCTCAAAACATAGGTAAGCCAATAAATTATGAGGAAATGTATACATTTTTATTATAGAATACTGACACATAAACGGGAGAAGTGATATTCACATGTCAAGCAAGTGAGTACAAGTGTATTTTGTATATATAGTATCCTTCACACAGGTGTAAACTAAAAGAAAACAACTTTCCCCTAGAATTATAAGATATTATAACAATTTTTGAGATGAAATATTCTTATGGTGATTGTTTATATTCATATTATATCCTTAATTATATTCAGAAAAATGATACATTTGGATGTGCTTCTCAGATGTTCATTATATACAAACTCTCGGTTCAGTTCTTTTTTTTAGCGACTATTACAAAATACAATGAAACATTATTTGTTTTATACATCGATTGCATTCGAGGATATTATAGTGTTATGAAAATAATACGTTAATCTGAAATTAAATATTTGTCTATATATAAAGCAAATAAAAAATGTGTTTATTTACGCATAATATAAAATTGTGTAACTGAGATGCAATCATATGTTCAAATTTGAGACGCGATTGTCTATAGGGTTATTTTTGTTTTTCGTACAGCTAAATGTTTAAATGAAATTGTCCATTTTATTTTCTGCTAGTCAGGAATAATCGAGTTATTTGTCTCAAATTATAATTTATATATAACTAACCGTTGTCATTGTATTTTTCGAAATAAATTTACATGATAAAATGCTTTATTTATATTTTCGTAGAACGTATTACGTTCATCTTTATATGACAAATGAAGCCGACAATTACATGCTGCAGAACCTTTTTCGCTTAAAATGCATTTTTAAATTTCAAGGAAAAATAATAATTTACGGATCAAATGAAGCTGTAGTAAAACGTTTCTTAACATATTATTATATATGTAGAGTATTTCAATGCTCAAAGTTTGTGAAATGTATAGGTTAAAGTAATACAATTTGACCCATTAACTCGTAAATAAATTATTTAAAATCAATCATAAATTATGTTCATGTAGGTCATTGACGTCTTATACCAAGTAAATCGTTTCGGCGTACTTGAAAATGTCTGTCTTCCAAATCCCGGTAGTTAACCTTATTTAAGTGCGAGACCAGAGAATTGATAATTGTATTTGAATCGCTTTTAATCCAAGGCTAAGGTGTAATATTAATCAAAAGTTTAATTAACTAAAACATTGAGTGAAACTAGTGTTGTTTACGTTTTATGTGTTTATTAATGGAAAATTAACGAATTTGAGTTATCACCGAGTATAATGAATCAATAAAAATCAGTTGTAAATTATACTTCAATATAAATTTACGTTAATATTAATAATTATTTTTCAGTTAATTTATATTTTACATTCAAAGGTTATATTTAAAATATGATTCCATAAGAAATAATCAACATACCTTATATCAGAAAACCTAGTGACATTTAAAATGTCATTAAAATAAAGAAACATACGAATACTTGATATTAATACTCTTTCCGATTTGATCAAATTTGATAACGTAGATTCTTATAGATTCTTAAGCAAATTTAATTTATTTACAATTTAATCACGTACTCGTCTTTGTCGTGATAAAAAAAAAAATTAAATTCTAATGAAAAAATTATGTATCACTAATTGAAATAACTACGTACCTAAATTGTATATTGCCACATACAATTTTTCCAATGTTTATAAACAGCTATAGCTGATCAATTTTATAATATGTGATCAGTTAACTTAAATTTACCCAAAAGTTTACAATTATTTACTGACGAATTTTCGATTATCTGGATAAAATCTCTTAATATAACGTACAATAGTTCTGGTTACGTAAAAAGTTGAAAAAATTAAATGAAGAGTGGAGTAAATTAAAGAAAGATAAAATACGGAAAACGGAGATGGAAAAATCACATTAAAACTTATTTGAAGGACAATTAAACAATTTATTGTCCATGGTGATACCTTCTATTTAATTAAAATAGATGAATATAAGTCATTTATATAAAAGCTACTGGAGTGACATCGTTGTGGCTGTATGCTAGGTATTGACAAAAAATTAGTAGCTATTGAAAAGCGCAAAGCAACTTTTAAAGAGCAAAAAGATGGATAAGAATTTAATTTAATAAAAACATTAAAAGTGACAGTTACTTAAATAAAATATGAAAAACTATCAATTATTTTTATTATTTTAATGTAAACAAATGTTCTCGTCTGATAGTTGAAATAATTCGATTTTATAGTTCATCTAGTTCTGAAGATCAGAACATACTTTTAGAGGCAGAAGTCTATGAAATTTAATATGAAATATCATATCTCGCTTATCGACAGCTTTAGATAAATGCAATATTAGTGATTGTGATGTAGTACAGTTATTAATAACTACAGCAGAAAGCTTTCAAGTGATTTTTTTTTGAAATTTACTATACACCATCCTAATGCACTGTGATTTAATGTTTAATAATATAATATAATATAATATATAATTTAATAATATTAACATTAATATTTAGCTTTTAAATGTTTTTGTTTTTATAAATTTGCCTTAGTTTCTAAACTACTAATCATAATACTAAACTATTTATCGTATTAAACAAGCACTCCATTACGCATTCGAGGAAAAAAATTATAATTTATGCAAATCGGGAAGATAATAATCCAAACAAACAACAGCGAACAAAATGATTACGATTCGTGGACGGTTATTTCTTGCCCGTGTTAATGTTCAACTATGAAATCATACGATATACGAACGCAATGGCATATAGATAACACAGCGATTACATAATTGAACAAGGTCGTACATAATATATTCTATAACATAATCTTGATGTTTATCATAACACATCAATGAACGTTTTAAACGATCACGTGAACTACACATTTTATACCGACGACGAAGAAAATCTATACGTAGAAAGAATAAATACTTCTAAAAATATTCCGAATATTTTTTTTTATTTTATTATTATTAGTTATTTATTTTTTTTATTTTTTTTATTAAATCATACGGGATAATTTAGTTAAACCCCAAGGGCCTTCGTAGTATTTAATATAAAATATTTAAGACGAGGCGAAACCACACGAAATAATTCTGACTTTTAATTCAATAAAGTTAAATAAGTTTTGGTAGACGAAGATAATTATAAAATCGATTATTAATAATAACGTAAATACACCGATTAAACCCTTCAACTTTCAAATACCTAAAATAGAAAGTTGGATAAATTACGGCTTGATATGTAATTAAAAGTTTATCTTCATTGCATGAATAGTTTGAAATTTAAATTTAAAATTAATAGTTTCTAAACATGTCAAGTACTGATAAAAAAATATTGTAAACAGAGTTAGTATTAACTAAACATTAATATTTATTATTTATACTTATATTCTTCAACCTTGAAGTTAAAATATTTAAGTTCTTTTGGATGCCTAGTCATGTTGGTATCTCTGGTAACGAGCATGCTGATCACCTAGCTTCTTCCACCAAATCCCACATCAATCTTTCTTCATTTAAGCTTACCTTCTTCTGACTTTCTACCCATCCACCGTAGACTACTACGTCGCACCTTGCAATCCAAATGGGACGCCCTTCCACCGAAATTTGCTGCCTGGCACCGACAGATTGTTCCCACAATTCCATCCAACCCATGGTACAAAGACATTGACCTACCTAGACGCATTATAGTGTGCTACACCCATCTTCGGATAAGTCATAGTCTACTCCCCCACCACTTCTACAAACTCAATCTAAATTCCTCTCTCTCTTTTACCTTACACCAAGAACACAACATCTGCGATTTCGAACATATAATTTTCTACTGCCCTCCTCTCACCACTGGTAGACAGTCCCTTTTTTTGTTCCTTTCATCTTTAGGTTACATTTCTCCCAATTCCATACATCTCCTTTATTCCCACTCTACACTAATAATTTTATCCATTTCCAACTTCATCCTTTCTTTTGGCTTCTTAATTTAGAAAAATAATTGAAAAAAAAAAATATTCAATAATAATATTTAAGGGCATTGCTGTAATATTTAATTAAAAGCAAATTAAATTAAAAAAAAAGTATATATGTATATTTAAATTTGTTTCAAGAATTAGCCCGGGTCACTTGACTAACCGTCAAAATGTATTACAAATCACGAATGCTTTAAACTTTTTTTTCAATACAATTATATACTTTTACAACGATCGAATTGCAACAAATATAAGAGTCGACTATACAACAATAAATTAACTTGTTCGGTTTTCACACCGTATAGATGTGTATTGTTTCTCGAACTGCTGTCTGCGTTTGTACGTGCACGATATTTCGCAGTCGTATTGATTTTTATACGCGGTACTGAGAGCCTGCACAAATCGGAACAGTTCTAATTTGTAATTTGTTTCTTGATCCACGCGCCACTCCGCACATTATTACATTAAGTTTTATACCGCGACGGTGGTAAAATGTCACGGATTAGCATATTATCCGGTGTTCGCGGCAGCGACGGTTTAGATTTAGCCACGGCAATGTATGTGTTCCATCTGCAGTGGCGTATTTATCGATTTTTTTTGGGAATTTGATCTCTTAGTTTTTATAAAAATATGTAAGTTAGTATATAATATTATATTTAAAATAAATTAATATAAATAAAAAAAAAAAAAAACTGTAATTGTAATAACGATAAATCGTAGAAACCATTAATTCTCCATTATTAGTTACAACATAATGTACCAATAAATGTATATAAGAATAATCATACATAATAATCAGGTATGATGCAAAGAACGTTTATATTTGTCTGTACCTACATATCGAGCAATTTTTAAACGTTGAACCCAATTTCCTTAAATTTTATGTAAGGGAAACTTTTAAATATAAATATTTAACTATTTTCAATTATAATTCATTAATACGAGTATTTGCCCGTAAATATAAATTAATTTTGTTTTATCCTGAGAGAGCGAAGTTCGAGACCAAAGAATCTCTCTGCCCCTGCCAATACTTCACTGCTCATCTGCATATAATTTCTGTTCGCTTAATAACTGGTTAGAGCTATCAGAGTACAATACGAGAGTAATACGACAAAACATTTAATTTTAGTCCCGGTTGGTTAGTCCCGGCTCATTGTTGGACTGCCGTAACCGTTGACCCGATAAAACTAAATCATTCCGTCATCCCGTCTGTGTGTGTATATGTGTAGATATACAAATGCGTGTGTGTGTGTGTGTTGTACGTGAACACGCAATAATAACCGCTTTTGCTCGATACGATTTTTGATAAAAACGAGTGATGGTATTACAGAAGAAGAAGAAAAAAAAAGGAACTCAACATATTTTAAAGAAGAAAGTCACATTAAATCAACCATAAAAAAATAAATGTAAGTATTTATATTTTTTTTATTCTGTTTTGTTTTATCATATCGACAAAAATTGTGAGATTTTTTGCACTTTTGATGTATAATTTTGGTATGATTAACGCAGTACACTACGTTTCTTCAATAATGAAACTGAGCTAAAAGTTCAGTGATCAACTGCTAATCGTTTGAAAAAATTAATCTACGTATATAGTACGTATATTTTAAGTTTATTGTAATATATAGTATATGACAATTTTTTTTTTTCACATCAAATGCTCTTCAGAATTAAATTTATATGAAAATTAATATTAATTTAAAATATACATTACTATACGATAATGATGTAATAATTTACTTATTTCTATCGTTGTAATCGAAACATTTAATGTTACTAAAAATTGTTGCATTTGTGTTAATGACAATACACTTCAATTGAATTTGTTTGTATTGAAATTATCTGTTTTGTATATTAGTCGTTCGAATCACAATATTTGTACTCAAAGTATTTTTAAATTTTAAACTATAATAATTATACATACGGCTGATATACCTGTACACGAATTTCTAACATGTGCTCATAGCTGAAATTATACCATACTTTTAGAAAATATACTCAAAAATTATACGTTCAAAATATAAGTACAACTGTATTTATAAAATTAATTTAGCAAAATTAATAGTTAGAATTTAATTGCAATTTGTATAAGTTAATCATTTTTTTTTTTTTTTTTTTTTAAGATATTATTGTTGTAAAAAATAATTGATATTCCAAAAAAGTATAATCGCATAATTTTTCGCCATTCATAAAATCACTTCAAATTTAATAGGTATATCCTTTTGCTGAGACCACAAATTGAGATTGTAATTCATTCATACATTTTTTTTATAGTTCAAGTAATATAATAAGACTTTTTTTAATATCATGAGTCAAAATAAGTAATATAAATTAATGTATTATCTATGTAATTTGTTTTCAGTAAAAAAAATAAAAAACTGAGTTAATTATGCCATTCTGTAGAATAAAAATATAATGATTTCAATAATTAATATTCTTCAAATAAAAACATATATTTATTATTTTATTTATTATAGGTATTTAACAAATTGGTACGTTGAATTTTTATTTTACAAATAGTGTAACGGTTAAGGTATAAAAAACGATTTTGTATAAAGTATTTTTATAGTTAAACGTTATTAATTTTAAGTTTACATTTTCAAATATTTTTATATCATATATAATTTATGAATAAATTGTATAAATAATTAATAAAAGCTTATCTGATTTATATTCAAAGTGTTTCAAAATGTTAGTAGACCAGTTCCATAGAAACTCATTTTGATCCAATGGTTAGAAAAATGTTTAAACGAATACGGGTAAAAATGATTATTGGAATAAAGTTTGTAATCACTAAAATAGGCTCAAATAAAAAATAAACGTCTTGCATTTTTTATCAATTGGTTTTAGAATTTTAACATATAATTTATAGTGTATTTATATGATTTAAAAATATTTCACCTAATATTATATTTATTTTTTTTTATTGATTTTACTTTTCTTCCGTTTAACATAATTCGTTATAATTATTTTAATATAGATTGCAATAGTTTTAAAGTGCTGCTCACTGATCTACTGAAGTAGATATCTATAATATTAATTATTTATTTATTTTATATTTATTGCATAATTCAACCAAAAAAAAAAAAAGTTCCACGTATTTAGATCAATAATTTCATATTATTTCAATTAAATTTATATTTCTTATTTTATCGTATTCAATATAATAATAACAAAAATAATGAAGGCAAAATACTTCACTCATGAAGAAATCTATTGTTTTAAAGAGACCACTTGACAGATTCATCAGAGGCGCGTTACGCTGAAGTTAATAACAGAACATCATTTTAAATATTAAATCGAAAAATCATTGTACCTTAAATGTCATGCGAAGAGATGCTCATTTACTTGGTTTAGAAAATGTTACTCACAAAGAACATTTCAAAATGCTACTATAATAGTAATAATAACAATAAAACATTATTACGAGTTGACACTATTTCTACAATTTACATTTTATCTTTTTGTTACATTTATAATTATAAAACTAAGATTCTCTGTCATTGTTAATTGTAAATATTTCATATACTGAATTAAAAATTTAAATGTCATTAGGAAAAGTAATATTTATAGGTAATAAAACAAGACATTTTTACAACACGTTTAATAATTATTCTATCGTAATCATTTGACTTTTTTAGAAGCGCAATTATGAAGGATGTCAATTGTAATTTACTATAAAGGTTATTAAAAAAATGCTATATTATACAATATAATTTAAATTGTATCAAGTTAATTTAAAACTGATTTCTTTCTTTGGTGATATCAACAAAAAATATAATTGGTTTATAAAGCAATTTTGTAGAATAATATATATTATATTAAGCATAATGTAAATAGACGTCAGAGAAAATCACTTTTTGTTAAAATAAATCACTAATATTTCTAAAATATATACAGTGAAACCTCTATATAGTGGACAACCACGGGGAAGTAAAAATTGTCCACTATAGAGAGTTGTCCACTATTGAGAAAACCTATTATGCGCATACATTTTTGCCGGGGAATTTAGAAGTGTCCACTATTGGGAAGGGTCCACTATTGAGAGGTGTCCATTAATAGAGGTTTCACTGTATTAGTAAATACATCATGAAAAAATTAAGTATTAAGTATTTATACTTTAAGCCAATTGCTTCTAGGATGAATATAATTTAAAACAAATTGCGTTGTGTTTAAACGTAAATGTTTTAAATTAATTTTTTGTTATTCATATACGGCTTGTTCAACAACTAATATTTGTAATCTTATATCATAACTAGAGATTGGATTTTTAGGATTTTACACATATTTCTTAGCTTAATGGAGTGCAATGATGATGACAGTTTTGGACGCTTTTTCTATTATAGAGTTGGTAGAAAAAATTTATTTTGCATCTAAAAGCGCATTTTGGGGATTAGTAAATATTAAATCTAAGTTTTTATAATCTGGAATAAAATTTACTTATAATTGTTCAAAAAAAAAATATATATTTTGTTAATTTCTGGAGTTACGATTTTCTCATCAAAAGAAAAAAAAATTGATTTCAGAGTGATGGAATTCAATAAATTAATTTTTTGTAATTAAATAAGTATCTTATATAAGTACAAAATGGTTAGAGTTAGTTATGATCCATTCGATTTGTGATTATATCATCGATGATAGAAACATTATAGCAGGCGATAGTATTTATTATAAATTCAACTTATTCAGTCAGAGAATAATTGATAACATCCTGAATATTTAACTAGTAGCTTCGTGGCAAATACGAATAATACGCCAATGATATAGGAACTGAGATAGAAAAGTTAATCAGTTTATATAAAAAAATTTTAACAAAGAGAACACTAAATTTAACTCCTGATCAAATGGAAAAATAAATTATCCTATAATTTAAGATCTAACTTATTTCACACAGTTAGATCTTTTAAATACGATATATATATATATCTGAATTTAAATAATTTACAAAATAAATTATCCGTGTAAATATATGTTTTGAGGTTTATGGACGATTTTTAAGTGTCTGGTATGTTTTTTTTAAATGTATAACATGAGATGCGATATTAACGATAAATATAAATATTGTAAAAAAAAATGTAAGCCTAAATAAATATACAATAAATATTTATTTTAAATAAGTACTAATATAATAACTTTTTAAAATATAAATTAATTATATTTCCAGCATGTCAAAAAATAATAAGAGAATATTTTTAAGTTTCTTTAGAGCAAATTAGCATTATGTTTTAAACTTTTAAAACACTAAAATTCTATTCTCTAATCACAACCACAATATATTTCAAATTTAAAACCCGGCAACAAGTAAGAAAAATAGCACATGATAAGTATATTTAATGAAATGTATTCAAAAATACGTACGTTTAAAATACATGCTATTCGATATAAATTCTTAACTTTACAGCCATCAATCGTATTTACAAGGCCGGAGATGATAGTCAAAGAACACCATTTTTACTTGGTTTTTTTTTTTTGCCTCAAACCATATCTTGGTAATTCGAAAAAAATTTAAATTTTCGAATGAACTGTGATACTAAACCATTGAATATGCTTATTTGTTAAGCCATGTTTGTTTGAAATATAATTACTATTATAATTGCACTTCACTGATGTGTCTTTGGATTAATATTATTTAGAATTGAAACAATTTACGCAGATTTAGGCTAAAAATCGCCAAAATCACACCAGTGTTTAGTTGAACTTCAATCGCACGTATATGAATAGTTGATCAATTCTATATAATCAAAAGTTACTTGACTGAAATAGGTAATAGCCGCACCATTATAGACTAATATTTTCTACGAGAAAAATTATTATCGGAATGCCTATTATTTAATAAAACATAATAATACTCTATTATTATATAAAGCCTCCATACGAAATGTCGAAATGTTGCAGCAACACATATTGCAATAATTTGCTTTGGAATGCCTACACAGAACTAACTAAGTAATTATACACAATAGTTATTGGAATAATTGAACTTTATTAATTCTATGTTCAATGGTACACTTGTACTTGCATTGGATGTTCGGGTGAAAGGAAATGAGTTCATTTTAAAGATGGAAGATAAAAAAGTGAAAAAAAAATATAATTCCATTTCTTTCATTAAACCTATGAAAAAAAAATAGTGATTAACTATTATAGTACAAATAGGAATGATTCGTATTACTTTTAATTTCTAATGCAATTGCCTACTATGAATTTTTCATATAATATGATAATTTTAAAATAGTATAATTGTCATGATATATCGAACGAAACGGTGTTGAACAAAATCATTTTTACCAAAGCAATTTATTAGTTATGATTAATAGAGATCAGGTAAAATTAATTACTGCCAAAATGAAATAAGTCAAATATTGAACTTATTATAAAGTTCTAAGCTAAATATAATATTAGAAGTTTCAAGAAAACAAATGGTTAAACGACTAATTGAAAATCAATATAAAAAATATTGATAACTAATTTTATCTTTTTACTATAATGGACAGTTTTTTTTTTTTTAATTTTAAATCTCAAAAATGGTGTTTTAGTAAATATCCCGTTTTACTCGGTTGCCATCTCATTATAACTTATAATGTAACTAATATTTATTAATAAATTGTTTTCCCATAAAACTTTTCCTCAATCATAATAATAATTCGTTTCATATCGAATAACTGTAATTATTGTAAATTATTTGTTTGGATTTTTCAATTCGAGTTCGTTTTTTAATTTTTCATACAGTCTGTTTACATTTATTTCATACCCGTATTATATTATTTTAGTTACTTTAAAATGAGTCCGACATTTCAAACAACAGTTCCGTGGTTCACCGATTGTAAACGCATCTAGTTAAAAACGTTCTCGTGCAGAGTATCAGGGATAATCAGAATTGATAGTTCACCGTGTCCTGTTATTATGGATCGTATGTTACGCAGAAATGTACGGTGGACGTGTCGTTATAACGCTGCAGCGGGATGATTTTGGATCAGGATAACCCTACAGTATCGCCAAGGTAACTGTAGCAATAGTAATGGATCCTTTGTAGGGTGCGTATAAATAGAAAATACAGCAACACGATGTGTGTGAATTTTATCTAATGGACACTCCTCGATCGGACACAGAATAATTCATTTAATATTACTGATTCCGTGTGTCGGGAAAATACTGGAAGTAATTTTATCTTTGGTAATTAAAAGCATTTCATATCACATCACCGGTCCGCAGCAAATTAAACTTGTATTCGATTTTTGAATACAGTTAATACAATTATTTTAAATTTAAAACAAATACTTCTGTATATAAGGGTTGGGAGAGAAACAAGCACGAATGACTTTTATTGGCTATATCAATGTACCGACCAAATAAAGGTTTCGAAAAACAATTCTAACTTAAAAATCACAGATAGGTGTAAAGTTAGTTTATACTACTAGATTAGTAAGAGTGTCTCATGATTTCGTAATCAGGATGGTTAAGCCAGAATTTACAAAAACAAATTAAATCACAAAATATAAATTTTGGACTTTGATGTAATTAATTTTAACATTTACATTTAAAAGATAACTATATTAATACACTAATGTAAATGTCCAGTATATATTTACGGTTTATACAGACAGCATCCGATAACAAAATAATAATAAATAATGTCGTATGGACCTTTGAAATATTCGATTTCGTCAAAATTTTTAAGTACGGACTTTCAAGAATTTCGTATTTTTATTGCAAAAAAAAAAAAAAGGTTTTAAATCGATTTCGAACCCACTTCATAAAGTATTCAAATCGGTATTCGAAGTTTTTATTGTAAAATATCTAATACAATTGACACGTTCAGAACAATACATACATGCAGACCCCACTACGTTATGTGCTTTGTACAGAAATAAACTAATAGTTACCGTTTCGAATCCAATTAATCCGATATTCGAATCCGATTGAGTATACCATGAATGTTACTTTGACTAGAAAAATGGCCGGGACGAGGCCAGAAACGGCAATTACGCCCAATTAATGTGATAGTATATGCAAGACCGATTACGACCTATCAAGATTTGCGAAAAAATGTAATGTACTTTGTACAGAAATTAAATTTAGTACGTTTTTGTCGTTTACGCGTATTCCAGGTAGATCACAGTCTAGCTTTAATGGCGTTCTCGACCATTTTTAATTAATCCGACAACCCTTTCGACCAATGCCCGAAAAAAATAGAACTTACGATGCGTGCATCCGTCATGCGTGACAATTTTTTTCTTTTTTACGCCATTGTTCGGAAATTTGTATCGAAAACTGAGCATGTTGCGTGGGTCTGACGAAAACGTACCATATTTGTCTAACTGGAAACCTCACCAGGGAAGATGTGTGCCCAATTCGAACACTAAACTTCAGCAAACTGCAGGCTTTATACGGCGTTACATAGTATCGTTAAAAAATCTAAGGTTAGGAAACCAAACGGAAAAAAGAGGCCGATTAAGCGATGGTTTGACGGCGAGTTAAAGAGGATCACAATGAATAGATATGTTCGAGAAGTAATGTTTAAAGATATTGAGTAAATATATTATAGACAAGGTGGAATGCAGTAGAGCAAGCATGTCAAACACGCGACTCGTGACTCGAATTTTTGTGGCCTGTGGCTGCTATTAACGGACAATTAAGTGAAAATAATAATAAAAACAATTTTATTTCAAGACAAACTATGTTTAATTTATATTCACAGTGTATCACAATTATTATTACAATTATTAATGTGATTTTTTTTTTTAAACACTTTAACTCACAAATAATAAGTTGATTTTTTTTTTGCCAAATAAACTTAGATAAATGATTGAAAATACGAGTAATTAAATGAAACCATTATTTTTTTAGTAAATAAAATGCAAAATAACAATTAATTTAATAATAAATAATTTTGTGTAAAATGTATTTATTTTAAAATTATTTTTGTTTATGCGGCCTACAATAAAATATAAAATATATTTGGACCAATTGATATTTTGAGTTTGTCATACCTGCAGTAGAGGTATAACAACAATTCTAAATGAAATCTCGAAGCTTGAACAAGAAAAAAAGATAATTTTGACGTTGTAGTTATTAAATAGCTTTTCTTCTATCAGCAACCGTTATTCGCGTCCATATCTCACAACAACTTCATTTTAATAAAACATTCAAATGTAAGAAAATAAAAATTGAATTTGAAATATATGAAAAATAAATAAAAAAATCTCGCACACATTCTAATTTAAGTCTAATTTCAGTTCAGATTTTTTCAGTTTCGTTGTGGGAATCAACTTCAGAAAAACATTTTCCAATATAATGTCGTGACCATTATGATGTCAATGGAAATGTGAACTTCATTAAATCACACTATATGTTTTAAAGAAAAACTGAATTATTACACGAATTAAACTCGTACAAACATAATCACTATAAAGGTATATAATACCAATTACCGGATAGTAGGAACACTATTGAAATATTTATATTCTATCGATATGAAGTAATTTTTGATATAGTTAAATTAATAAAGTTGATGCAGTTAATATAATATATTATATATTATATTATAATTATAAATTAAGTGACAGCTAATAACACAATGTTGTTGATATTTTTTAAATTTATTTTAACAATTTAGATACTCACAATCCATTTCACTACATATTTTATAAACCCACTAACAAATATTATTTATATTATATTTTATGCTTAACGTCCAGTAATTTGTATAGATAAATAAACGCATGTTCATGTAAGTGAGACTTTAAGGATATCATTATAATCGATTATAATACGAAATGTGTATAGGTATAATTTAGTATATATTTAAAGTGAATATTGTTTTATTCTTAAACTAAAATTTAAAACTTTATAAGCCAATACATGTAATCAGAAATATGAGAGTACATTAATGTCACTAGTTTAAATATAATATGTGATAGTTCTACGACCCGTAAAAACTATTAACTTTAATCATCACGTGTAAAAAAAACTAAACATAAATACAATTATTACCAAAAGAGGAATAAGGTCAAATTATAATAACCTATAATAGTACCATAAACCCATCTATGATACTACAATTATTTTTCTACACCCTCAAACCAGAATATAAATAAAAAACTATATATTATATTTAAAATGAAACTATGTCCTTTTTCAGAGTGTCCCGTTATTTTGCAACAAACCAGATGAATATGTTTGTGATTTTTTTTTTATTTTCAGTTATTTAAATTTCAGCTACACGTATTTAAACAATATGCAATTATTAAACATCCTGCGGGTAAAAAAAAGGATTAATATAATTGTTCTCATAAAATATATTATATCTAACCCAGCTAAATAAAAAAAAAAAAAAAAAAGAGCAACGTAAATAATATCATTGTATGCTATAACCACAGACCAACAGACCACAAGTAAATATTAGTACGGACGATTAAATCATCAAAATCGATGACATAATTCGATTCGAAATACTAATCAATTCATGCAGACGTTAAGTTGCCAAATTAACGGTAAAAAAATGTTCGAACTCATAAATTAATTTATCGTGTATACATTTTATGACAATACAAAATATAAAATATATATTGGTACTACAGTCAATTCGCTGAAAATATTATCAGGACCATGTTTCTCATAAGGCGGAGTACTTGGCACGGTACACATCTATACAGACTAGATTTCATTGATTCAGTAAGCATTTATTTTTCATATGAAAATAGGTATGCATTGTTTTCTCCGCATTCTATATCCTATAAATTTATTTTATTTGTACCGTATGTTAGACAGCTCCGTTACGCTGGCACCCGCATATTAGAAATTTGACTCAAAATTTGCGTCAACGATTGTTATAACATTTGTACAGGTTTGTAACCACAAAATTTTAATTTGTGCAACCTCCCAAGCTCCACAAAATCCATTATAAAAGAACGGGTACCAGCGTAACGTTACTCCAGCACCCGCTTTTTTTAATATTTAACTTACCGACCCGGAGTCTCTGATAGACGACCAATATTAGGCCGTTTAGTAGCTATAGAAAATATAAATAACGTGAAGTGTTATGGATAAAAGTAAAAATAAAATAAAAAAATAATAGATTAGTAGTATAATACAAGAAAATTATAAAACAAACAACGAAATCAATACATGTGAACTTAAATTAAAAACTTTTAATATGTTAAAAATGATACACATATATAAATATATTAGTAAACTACACTTGTTACTTCCACATTTCACATTTTGTAATCAAGTACGTGACAATAACAATAGTTATAACAATTAATCATCAATAATCTCGCAAAAGAACTAGGTTTGTTTTAAACTGAGTATATTCAAATGGACTAAAAAAAAAAATTGGACTACTCAGAGAGTTTGTTAGAAGGTAAAATTTCAAAACAACATTAAACACGGGTTGAGGCGAAGGTGTTAAGAATTCGCTATTGTATAATTATAACAATTAATTAATTATAACATGACAGCGTTAGGAAAGTGGCATCCCTATCGTCCAGTGCCCTTCATTGGGTGCTGCAATAGCCCCACCCTGATCTTAAGTGATCAGAGTGGTCTGGCACTCCAGGTTGGGGGTTGAGCGTCGGGTTAACAACCCGATCTTGTAAAAAAAACTTTTGTTCAAGAATCGAACAACAAGCCTTGGACTAGATTGGGAAAAAAAACTGAAAATTGGATATCGGAATTAAAATGTGGTACTTGGAATTTACGAACACTATACAAACCTGGAGCAGCTTTAGAAATAGTAGGAGAGATAGAGAGATATGGCATGGCACTACAAGAAGTGAGATTAGAAGACGCGGAAACAACAAATGGAAAAAGTGAACGGGGTCACAAACTAGGGACTGGTTTCGCTGTGCATGAGTCGATTATACATTTGATTAAAGAGTTCAAAGATGTAAACCCGAGAATTTCAACATTAACCTTAAAGGATAAAAACATTAATATAGTGTTAATCAACGTGAATGGAGCGCCGATGGAGGATAATGATGAGGACAAAAAAGAAAAGGTCTATGATACATTAGAGTAGGTATTTGATACTACGGTGGGAAATATGAAAATTGTATAGGGCGATCTAAATGCTAAAATAGGAAAGGAAAGGATATACTATAGCGTGACAGGAGTGCACAGCCTTCATGAACACTCGAATGATAATGGCTCAAGACTAGCAAATTTTGCAATAGGGAAAGGTTTAATAATTAAGAGTACAATGCTCCCACTCAAAAATATATATAAATATACATGGGTATTACCGGATATTAGGCACAAAAATCAGATTGATCATGTACTGATCAATAACAGGTTCAAAAATAGTATAACGAATGTAAGAACATTAAGAGGAGCCGACCAGACTCCGACCATCTTCTAGTAGATATTTGGTTACGAGTTAAATTCAAGAAACAATACAGACACAAATAAAATACAATAGAGAGACATGATATTGAGAAATTGGAGGAAGTTAATATACAGAAAGATTATAGCAGAAAAATCCTTGAAACTCTTAAAGTACAACATATAACAAACAGAGAAGATGTAAATGATGTGTGGATAAGAATTAGAAACGCTATACGACAAACTGCAAATATAACATTAGAAATGAAGGAAAAGAGGAAAAACCCTGGTTTCAAAAAATTTGAGAAGACGCAGTACAGAGGAGAAAGATAGCACGGGAGAAATGGCTGAAAGACACGAACAATGAAGAGAGGATTGGAAAATTCAGTAGACATGAAGGAAAGAAGCTCACAATATAATAAGAAGCGAAAAAAGAAAATATATCCTAAACATTATGAAAGATGCAGAACTAGACTTTAGGCTAAATAGAACCCGGGATATGTATAAGAGAGTAAATGGCATAAAAGGAGATTTCAAAAAGAAAGAACGTTTTCTCAAGGATGAAGATGGAACGTTAATCACTGCAGAAAAAAAAATAGCTGAAAAATGGAGAAAGTATTTTGACTAAACTATGAAGAACCAATCGAAAAGTTCCCCTTTAATTAAGAACATACACAAGAATATCCATACCCTAGATTGGAGGAAATAAAAGTACAAGAGAATAGATTGAAAAATTGAAAATCCCCAGGGGAGGATTGTGTTCAAACGGAACTATTAAAAATGAGAGGAGAAGATATTATTCGGCAATATATATATCTGGCAAATGATTAGTAGAATATGGACAACTGAGAAAATTCCAGATGATTGGAAAATTGCGGTAGTATGGCCAATTCACAAAACAAGGTGAAAAACTAGTGTAGAAGATGATAATTGTTATGAAGAAAGAATAAAAACCATCAATACGAATATAGTTATAATATATTTTTGAATTATGATTATGTCATATTGACGTGAATTATAAATATTTTTTTACAATAAGAACACACGTTAATTATTGCACTGACGAGTAAAATGAGCGCACTACGGGGAGTAGAAACTTACCGAACGGTAGTACAGTCGATACAATGCCGGAATACTCTGACTATTGCATCATTGACTAATGTAAATACCGTTCGGTAGGTTCGGGCGGGAAGTTCGTCTTTCCTAGCCAGGTAAGTCAGCCGTGGGTCAGTTTTACTCTGGTGTCGAAAAAACGAGGAATGATAATGTTAGTGGTGTCTCGATGCTCTTTTATATGCTCGGGGCGTAGATAAATCTAAATTTAAATAATTAATAATAAAAATATTTAATAACAATCTTGATTTAAATATAAATAATAAATTCATGATAATAATATTAATTACCGTTATTAATTAAGTCACCGTTATCGGTGGACTGATATGTGCTAATGAGATCGAATATAATCGTGCCAATAGCGGTGTTTAGTGCACGTAGAGGATGCGGGAGGGTAGTACTTTCTTAGTACATATCTAATATAAGTGTTGTTAATTGAAATTAAAAATTATAATACATTTTAAAAATTAATGCATTTACAAGCACATCTCATTCTACCCCTAGGTAGAATCACATTTATTTTTTTGTGTTTTAATAAAGTAAAATAAATTTGAGTATCGATTTGGCGATTGAAGTGAGATGCTTATTATGTTATCGAGCATTGATTGTTTCAAAATTGAAAACTTTACATTAAGTAAAATAATATGCATTTGAGTTCAAATATAAGTATCCTCATTCTAACACAAATTCCTCTTAATAGGTGTTGGTATCCTATGGCTCTTTAGCTTGTAATCTGCGACCATTTGAATACGTCTTGATACAGATATGTTTAACGACTCAAAAATATATTAAAAATCCTGCTAAAACAAGTGCAGCTATTTAGACCAGTACTCATTGTGTATTTGATGTTACATAATATCGATGCGATGTAAGATTTAAGTTACAATGATAACATTACACTACAACGTTCCAAAAATATTGCCTGGTGGTTTCATTCTAAGATTATTTTTAGGTTTTTTAATTAACATTAAATGGACATTAAATTAACTACGTTACTGTAATAAGTTTCCGTAACATTATACTGATGTTTCATATTGTAACATTTGTACTATTTATACATACATATTTATAGGTACTTATATACCATATATGTCAACTATGGTATTGTATGCAACATGATGAATACTAAAATAAAAACTGGAAATAGCCAGTAATTAGGATTACCCATTTATATTATTGATAATCTGACGTGCGTTCCCGCCGCGGCGTCCGTGTAGACACGAATAATGTATACACGTTCGCTAGTATAGTGGTACAATACGTGTTATTAAATATCCATGCACGTGCATTATATATTATTATTTTATTTTAATATTTAATATTTTTCTTTAAATGGCATCAAGCAGTATTATCGCGGTGATTCAAGCCTAACATTATCAGTCAACATGGTTGATGAAATTCCAGTTGACAACATGCATTGTGTTTATGTTGGTGTTACAAAAATACATTTATTCTCTAGATTACATAGATATTTAAATAATATTGATCGCTGGAAAGCAACAGAATTGAGGGCATTTATTTTATACTTTATTCACATTATTTTAAAGGGTAAATTAAAAAAATCCTTCTATAACCATTATTTACTTTTAAATAGTGGAATTAGGCTCCTAGTAAATCCTGAAACATGTATTGTATATAATGAAAAGGTAGGACTTTATTGAAACAGCTTATCCATGGATACTCTATTCTATATGGATCAGAATATATAACATATAATGTTTATAATCTTATTCATTTGACGTACTTTGTTTTAAAATATGGACCACTAGAATACCTTCAGATATGAAATTATTAAAAATAACTTAATAAATGTACAAAATGTGCTAAATATTTATTTCAAGAAGTCAGCAATAGAACTTTTGAGAAATACAATGAAATTAGTATGAATAAATTATATAAACAAAGAATCTAATATTTAAAAAATAAATTTTCAATGGCTCTCACAATTTATATGGTTTATCATTTGAAAAACTAATAATCAATGATTATAGTTCGTTTAATATAAATTCTGATAAAAACAAGTGTATTATGTTAAAAAATAATGATATAGCTGCAAAAATACTAAAATATGGTGATAACGAAGTAAAATGAGTTCTTAAAAAATGTTTTAATATTTCAGAAGCATTTTATTTATCAGATTTTAATTATCAACAGATGTTGGTGCTTTTATTATCGACTTGGATGTCTTATTAATTAATCAAACTTAGAGTCGTACTACTGGAATTCTAAGTGATATTAAATGTAAATTTTTTTTTTTTTTTTATAACCTGTTATTATTTTTTTATTATAATTGATTCCTACCTGTTTACTATCTATATCATACATAATTTTGTAATAAATGCATTATTATACTTAAAGTTAATATAATATATTTAAAATAAGTATAGAATCTGAATTAATACTAACTATATACTGTAAAACCTCTTTATAACGGAATCGATTGGGACCAACAATTTTTCCGTTATAAAGAGTTTTCCGTCTTAGAGAGTAAAAAAAAAATGTTTCAAGAATGTATGTGTACGTATGTATTAAAAAATTATATTTTAGGTAAATACCTCATAAAAAGTAAATTTATATAATAAGATTATTATACATAATAATCATATAAATATATATATATATATATATATATATATATATATATATATATATGTATATACATATACAGTTATTTTGTAGATAAAAATTCATAAAATGTTTTCTGTTCATACTTAAGGTTCAAAATTTTAACACTAGGTTATCTATAAGCTACTCTTCAAAAATTTTAAAAAAAATTCTACCGGACTTAGAGGAAAACATTTTATGACTGTTTGAAATTTAAATATTTACGATATTGCATAAAATAGCGATTTATTCTCAAACGATTTTAAATATTTGTTATAATTCAAAAAGTATAAGTTGCAGATTTTTGAAATTTTTACCAGCTGTTAAGATTGGCATTTCCTTTATGTCATATTTTTTTCAAAATACTATATTGATTTTTAAGTCACTTATAGGCATTTAAAATATTCGATTTTTTTACATTTTTTTTTTTTATAATCGGTGATAAGAAAAATTTGGCTCGTACAAAATACTTGAAAATTTAATAAAAGATTCCACAGAAGTAGTTTTTATTGTCATTCAAAAATTATTAAAATCCATGGGCACAATTTTTTTTTTATAAGCGTTTGAACAGTGAATATTGACATAAAATTACATGTAAAATATAATATAATGTATAATATTCTAGACTGACAAATTATGTCGCTGTATGCAACTGCCAACTGCCATCTTAATTGAAAAATATATTTATCGTTTCAAAATAAAATATACCTTTTACAATATTTATAAATAACAATGTATTATATCCTAGACAAACATATTAACTCCGTTCAGAATCGTTATTCGCAGGGGCGGATTTAAGGCACTGCGAACTATGAGGCCGCATAGGGCGGCACATTTTGGAGAGCGGCAAAATTATGTTGAACATTTATTTTGATTTTGTAAAATTAGGTACATAATTTTTAAAATTGTATTTATCACTTCAAAATCTTGAAATTGTGGATTTTGTATTTGTTTATTTTTAGCAAAATAATATTTATATTTTCCCAGGAACTCGTCTACGACAACGACGATAGAATTGTATTATAGCTTATCTTATTGTTTAAGAAATGTCTCGTAATACTATAATAAGCAAAAATTGCATATTAGGTAGGTATTGAAAAAATTAATTTATTTGAGGATATTTTATTAAAGAGGTAGTAAGTTTTTTTTAGATAGGGGCGGCAAATTTAATTTGACATAGGGGTGGAATATTATTAAATCCGCCCCTGGTTATTCGTATACAATGATATCTATCATTGCATTAAAATTTAACAAACCCATTGTAATAATGAGCTATCCTATAAACGAGGTGCACTCCACCCTCAACTGTACAGCAGAGCGAGGCCCATCCGGTTTTTTTTTTGTACTGATCTTTGGTGTTCTATCAAAAAATAATAATTGAATATGTATGTATCTTTATTTAAATTTTTAAAGTAATAATTTTTTAATTTAATATGAAAAGTGACATATTTACACACACACACATATATATAAATATTATATAATATATAGGTAAATATATGTGTAAATATGTGTAAATTTGTCACTTTTAATATTAAATTAAAAAATTATTACTTTAAAAATGTAAATTAAGATTATTACATCTTTATTAATTATTTTTTGATAGAACACCAAAGATGAGTACAAAAAATATATGGTATATTAATTAAGTTGGTATACCATTTAAGACTTAATGTATACATAATAATTTGAAATCAAAAGTAAATAAAGGCATATACGTCGACAATTTCACTTATAATGATGCAACACATATATACACACACACACATGTACGAGTATTATACCTATATACCAAATTATATCGGCCCACTTCTGAGATTTTTGTAATTTTTTTTTTTTTTTAACGCCTCTTTTTTACAATAAGTTTATCTATCTCTACCTTATTTAAAAGTTTCGTTAATTTTTAAAATAATAATTTTATTAAGAAAGTCATTTTAAATTATAAAATAGATAAATAAAATAATTATTAGCATGGAGTATACTTGTAAAGTACGATCTGTTTTAAACTAAAAGTCCATCATCATCTATACGCAAAGTCAATAAAACTGTGACTGGTTATAAAAAATGGACGCATAGTTGTCTTCAAAAGTCAAAAAGATCAGACTTTTATACGAATTACCTTCCGTTGCACTCTAATTCTATCGTAAATGAAAAGGTCTAATTTTAGTTGCCTCCTGATGGGCAGGTAATAAATGTAAAGTGGTTCCAAATATTTTCAAACTTTATGTATCAAAATAAGTTTGTAATTTTGATGTCGTAATTTATGACTTTTGTTATACTTGATATTTGATACGATTATAACTATACGACTAAATATTAAGAAAAATATACTTTTTTGTGTAATGATAAAATATAATTCAAATTTAACCTGAGCCAGTCTATAACAAATAATATCATTACACGTTATAGTTAAGTGATTGTGTATTGTTTTGTTGATTTTCAATACTCGTTCTCATTGTACGATTTTATTATTACAAATTATTACAATGTATTCATAACTTAATATTCGGAAATATGTCACCAATTGAACAATAAATTATTAATTGATTAAGAACTAAACTTTTTATTTACGATAAGGATGGAAAGTAGTTCGTATATTTTTGGAAGGCAACTAGTATGCACTTGAAAAAATTAAGAAAGGAACTGATTATAAAATGTTTATTTATATATTAATTGACGGGTGTTAAATATTTTGTAATATTTATTTTATTTTTATTTTTTTACTATAAAATAAGTAACACAATACTATATTTTATTTCACATAACTATTGATATTAGAACGTTCAGCGCTCATTATTGAAACGTATGTCACCAGGTTAGATTAACCTTGAAGCAGCATCAACCCACTCATCCATCAATAATAGAAAGAGAGGTCCACGAGTGTATCTAGTTTTTCTCAAATAAGTTCCACTTATTGATAACACTAAAGAAACTTGACCCTTGTATAATGATTAAACATAAGGTAATCAGGGTATAATTGAATGCGTTATAATAAAAATTCTTATGATCTTAAAATCAATAATTTATGAAATCAATTTGTTACTGTATAGTAAGTAATAATTAATTCTATAATTTAAGTAGTTACATTACTCGATCTCGTATATTTTACTATAGTTTAGGGAAGATATTATTTCGAAATATTTTCAAGTGTAAAATTATGGTGTATTCATCGAACATAATTTCATAATCATAAAAAATGCAAGAAAATGTAGATTACTTTTTACTATCGGAGGATGTCTTCGATGTCAAATATTTGTAATTATGTTCATGTACAAAAAAAAAAAAAAAAAAAAAAACACAATTGATTTTTTGGGTTTCTTTAGAGAAATGAGAATTTTTTCATTCTCATGTATTTGAAACCAGATATCAATCGAAAAAAAAACTATGTGATGACATTTGTAATCGAATCACAAATACAAGTACAGTTATTTCCTTTAAAAAGTGCTTTACTTTTCGAACGAAATATACCATTACTAAATTAATGGTCTTACATAGAATCTAAAATGATACACCCAATTCTCTTTGGTTCTTTAATAATTGATAAAGGATTCTAAATGAAATAACTATCTAAATTAAATTATACACCTAGGTTTTTATTTAATTTAAATGAACTTCCAAGTGAATTCCTTATTACCCATTATAATTGAGTTATGGAACATATATTTCTTTTTCAAGAGTCATAACTAAGTAAGTAACCGATTATAAATATTTATCATAAAAAAAAAAAAAAAATTAAAAAAAACTTCGGAGTAAAAAAGGTTTATTTTTTATTTTTTCATCTATCATATGAATTATATTACAAAAATAACTTTCTGATTTATATTGAAATATAAAATACGTAATAAATGAAATATCGACTGCGAAAACGTTTATAAAAACAATACTGTATCTAAGATTAAATCTTAAGCAATTTAATAACGATAAAATATACAAACACGTTTAACATTACAACTTTAAAACGATATAGGAAAACTAGTATAAAATTAATTTTAATATTTGACTCTCGACACATTTATAATATGTGTGGCACTTCATTATAATTTGTACAAACAAATTCATGACTTTAATTGTATTTATAATTGTATATATCTGTTACACGA
Source organism: Sipha maydis (assembly GCA_034509805.1). Lineage (NCBI taxonomy): Eukaryota > Metazoa > Arthropoda > Insecta > Hemiptera > Aphididae > Sipha > Sipha maydis. The sequence goes on from JASXSY010002140.1 coordinate 200,771, forward strand.
TTCAACTAGAAACACTTTTTTTTTACTAGAAAAACTCTTAAAATACTTAGAAACAAAGAGATTAGAGGTTTATTTATGATATTTAATTAAATTCTAAAGGTTATTATGATTACTTTTGCAAAACTTAAATAATGTCTTATTTCTTATTAAAGATGTTGTTCAAAAGAACATATCAAGACATGCCATCTGGTCGGTGCGACATGAACGACATGCAACACGTGCGATAACCGTTAATACCGACATCGATGCGTCATCACGTGACGGGACGAAACTGGATTATTATTTGGTCCATGACTACTGCGCAGTTCCCGGCACAAACAAACACATACGCCATGTCCGTTGTACGTCCGGTTTGTTCGTTCGTTGACAAATCCGTGTTGTTGTTCACATTTGTTGATTTTGTGCGTGTTTTGTGAATGTTATTTTATTTTATACCATCGCTATATATTGTGTAGTGCGCACTGTTTTGGAAACACACAACGTCGTGTATTACCTTTACCTTACGGTCTACGATACATGGACGCAACCATATTTTTATTATTTTTATTAGTAGTACTGATCGTCACTTATTGACATTGTACTTTTATAAAGTAATACGTGACGTGCGTATTCGGTACTTCGCACCATCGTCGTAGCCATTGTTCCCATCATCAATCCATAGTTCGCTGGTTCCAAGTCGGCTGCTCATTTTTTTGGATAAGTTTTCTTTTGTTTATATTTATGTATTTTTAGCTTATATATATATATATATATATATATATATATATATATATATATATATATTAGGGTGGTTCAAAAATTTGAACTTTAGATTTTCGTAACCAGCACACTCTTATTTTATTAAGTTATACTAAATAATGATTCTGTAAAAATTTGGACTCGATAATTCAACCCTTTCACGTGCCGCATAAGGGTTGAAAAATGACCTATAGAGAATAATTTACACTTTTTTTATTTTTTTTAGCTCAATTATTAAAATTACAAAAAAATGTTTAGAAACAAATTTGTACTTATAGTTATTTTACTTAAAAATTATTCTTATATTTTTTCTGTAAAATTATTATTTATTATAGAAAATATCAAAAACTAAAAATATTTTAGTAATACGTAGATATTAAATTTTTCATTATTTTTGACGATAAACAACATAATTTACTTTATTTTCTCGATAAACTATACTATTTTTGTTTGGAATGTATATTATGCGTAGTTTTGTTGATACCTATATCTACAATATATAAATAGTGTACCATTTCACATGATAAAAGCAAACACATCTTAATTAAAATCGATAAGATAAGATAATTATCCCTAGGTTTTAATAAGTAATAGGTAACCATATTTTTGCAGTTATCTTAATGACAGTCAACCATCCACGGTGAAATTGATTTCACGTCTTTTGTGTGCTTTATTATATGCTCTATTATTTTTAAATATGCCGAATCGAAATATATATTTAATTAATTCGGTAAAAAATCAAATAACGGGTAGTAAATTACCATCTAAAAAGGATTGTTTAAGTGTTTTATTTTATAATATGCGGTTTGTTAAATTAAACTTAAATGAGAGTATAAGTCTTGTGATTGATGAGTGCTTAATATATTGGAAAAAAGCTCGACTTCCTACACATGATCCTTCATATAGTTCAAAAAAATTGAAAAAGTTGTATGATTTCTGGAGAACACTAGAAAAAAACAAAAGTAGAAATAGTGACCTACACAAACAGAGAAGACAAGATTTTATTAATGAGTTAAATGATTTGTTTGATATTGCACATGTAAATGCATTGTCAATTATTAAAATCAATGATGATAAAAAGTTTCTAACACTGCAAAGACAACGTGGTCGTCCAGGTTGTATGTTGGGTCTAGATCTAAAACTAGATGTTTTAGAAAAAAGAAAAGAAGCTCGAGTTCAAAACGAAAACAAATTGAGAGAACAAATGGTTGAAACTTACGAAGAATTTGAAACCGGTATGTAAAATTATTTTTTGTATAAATGATTAACGAAATATTATTTGTCTTTTTGCACTTATTCTTAATAGTAAACGTAGTAAAAATAATAAATATGATTTACTTTAAATTATACGATGTTGATATTTATACAATAATGTTTTTTTTTACTTTTATTTTTTTAGGAACAATCTCTTCTACAAGTTCAGAGGAAGAAATACAAGATGTGGATAATTTTGAAAATGAGACAATCGCAGGCCCGTCAAAGTGTAAGAGAGCAAGAAAGAATCTAATGACACCTCGTCTAACTTTTGCGTTAGATAAATGCAAAATAAGTGATCGCGACGCCATTCATATTATAACAGCCTGTATAGAAGCTGCTTCACTAAATATAGATGATTTTGTTCTCAGCCGATCTTCAATTAAAAGAGCTCGGGAAAATTTTAGAAAAGAGGGTAATTATAAAATTAAATCCAAATTTTTCGATTTAAACTTAAATTTTGTTGTTATTCATTGGGACTCGAAAATATTGCCTGATATAACTGGTAAAGCAAATGTAGACCGTCTGCCAGTTGTCGCAACAGCTCCAGGTTTAGAGCAACTTCTTGGAGTTCCTGCACTTTCTAGTGGTACAGGGTTAGAAATTTCGTCTACTGTTTATGATAATTTACAAGACTGGGCATTATTAGATAAAATACAGGCCTTTGTAGTCGATACCATCGCTTCAAATACTGGGAGGTTAAACGGTGCTTGTGTTCTGCTAGAACAAAAACTAAATAGAAATATTTTATTACTTGCTTGCCGACACCATATGTATGAAGTTGTTTTACTAGGTGTTTTTCACGAGACAAAGTTATGCATTATGTCAGGTCCAGATATACCCATTTTTAAAAAATTTCAAAAAAACTGGGATAATATTAATAAAAAAAACTTTTCCACGTGGATGACAGACAATTATGTTCGTGATAAACTGGGAAACATTGCTTTCAATATTTTGAATTTTGCTGAAAATAAAATCAAAGAAGATTTCCCACGCAATGATTACAGAGAACTTTTGGAGCTTATCATTATTTTCTTGGGTGGTACTCCTTTAAATGGTATACAATTTCGTCAGCCTGGTGCTTATCATCTTGCCAGGTGGATGGCAAAAGCAATTTATTGTTTCAAAATTTACATCTTCAGACATCAAGTAAAATTAAATCACAGGGAAGAAATTGCTATTAGAGATATTTGTTGTTTTATTATCACATGTTATGCAGAGAATTGGTTTACCTGTATGGACCCCATCGAAGCTCCTTTAAACGATATATTATTTTTGAGAAAATTAGTTTCCTATAAAGATATAAATCCATCAATTGTAAATGTTGCCATAAAGAAATTTTGTAACCATTTATGGTACCTAAATGAAGAAACTGTAATGTTTTCAATATTTGATGAGAGAATTTTGATTGAAGACAAACGAATAATAGTACAAATTATTTTACAAGAAAATTATGAAGAAGATTTAGAAGTTCCGAAAAGAATCACTTTGAAGCCAGAAGAAATACCCGAGTTCATTAAGCGAGATATTCCCTTTGAGTTATTTACAACAAATTTACTAAAATTCTTTTCCCGTTTCAAAATTTCTTCCGAATTCTTAAACATAGATCCTGTTGAATGGAAAAATAATTTAGAATATAATAATGCTCGAGAAATAATTTCGTCAATCAAAGTTGTAAATGACACTGCTAAGCGTAACGTTAAATTAATGGAGGACTTCAATCAAAAAATAACGAAAAATGAAGAACAAAAACAGTTCTTACTACAAGTAAGACAATTTTCAATACACTTGTAAAAAATATCTTCAGTTTATCACACTAAATTGTTGAATTTGATTTTTTAGGTTGTAAAAGATTACAGAAAAAATTATTCTGGACATAGCAGAGAAGTATTAACTAAAAGTCTCGAATAGTATAGTGTAAATTGTTTTGTTTAACGTCAAAAATAATGAAAAATTTAATATCACCGAATTACCAAAATATTTTTAGTTTTTGATATTTTCTATAACAAATAATAATTTTACAGAAAAAATATAAGAATGCTTTTTAAGTAAAATAACTAGAAGTACAAATTTGTTTCTATACATTTTTTTGTAATTTTAATAATTGAGCTAAAAAAAAATAAAAAGTGTAAATTAATCCCTATAGGTCATTTTTCAACCCTTATGCGGCACGTGAAGGGGTTGAATTTTCGAGTCCAAATTTTTACAGAATCATTATTAAGTATCTCTTAACAAAATAAGAAAGTGCTGTGAGTAAATTTCTAAAATTAATTTTTTGCTCCTATAAGGTTGGACCAGCCTAATATATATATATATATATATACTTATATATTATTATTATTATCTCTTTTCCATATATGTACCTGTGTTTTTTTTTTTTAGTATTAAGCTATTAACACTATTAGTAAGGTATTAAGTCTTTTGTTTTTGTTCAATAACATAAGAGTTTTGGCAATATAAATTTTTTCTTTATACAGTCCACTATTTTGGCATGTATGTCTTTTATTTTATATACATAGCAAAATTACTTTGATACATATCCGGCGCTATTATATGCGAGTCTATCCCCGGCAAATTAAACTAGTTAGTTAATTACAAAGTCGGGTATTCACGCATACAGATGTGCTTTATTTAAACAAATAAGTTTTTAAATATTAAGTTTAACTTAAAAATCATTTAATATAATCAATTACTATATATATTCATATCTTTTCGGTTATCAATAATAACAATACAAGATTATAAAATAAAAATAATTTTACATAGAAAAATACACTAACTGGAAGGCTATAAAAGATTTTATGCGGTACTTATTAGTGATTAGGAGTCTGTGTTTTTAAATAATGAACATTAGGTAAAACGATTTGAAAGCAACTAGTTTATAAATTTTACTAAAATCATTATAATGTAGACATTTGCAGCGATAGTATTTTATCCAAGTTAGTTAATTTTGTATAAAACGAATGAATTGACAAATTTTTACTAGTTTATTGCATGAAATAGCTCAATATTAGTTTAAACGAAAAATTATATGAAATCCTTTCCATACAAAATTTATTATTGATAATCAAATGTCTACACACAATCATTTTTAACGAAAGAATCTTATATAATTATATAAATCGGTATATCCACATTTTATGACAGAAAAATTCAATTTCTAATTAATTTGTGAACTCAATTGAAATGTGAAATATTTTAATAAGCTTTACATATCTCAGTTGAATAACCTTTGTTTTATACAGTGTGATCACGATAAGTGAAAACACTCAATAACTATGTATAGGTTTCATATATTTTAATTCTGATTTTTTTGGCTAACTAATAAACATAATTATACACATTTTTATGTAATTAGACTATTTTTGTGACAGTTAATTTCGCGCATGCGCACAATAACTTTTTTTTATTAATGGCATGACCTATTTTTGACTACAAATTATTTTTCTTTATATTTTGTAATGAATTTTGGTAGTTGAATTTCTTTTCTAAGTTGAAAAATGGCCGAGTTATAGCAATTATACCCATGTAAATAATATAAATTCAAATTGCTATAACTCGGCCATTTTTCATCTTAGAAAATAAATTTATCGTGATCACACTGTATGTATCAAATCAATTATTTATGAATTTTTCAATCAATATCGAGATAAAATTTTAGTAAAAAATATTCTAGATCAAATCATAATAGGATTCTTTGATTAGGGCTTTAAGGAATTTGTGTGGTGTTTAATCAGGCACGAAGAAAAATTAACGACAGTCATCGTATTAAATAATAATGCATTATTGATGGCTATTGTTTCTGTTCGTGACGAAGAATGTAAGTTGCGTGCCGATAAAAATCTACGTAAATTGTGGAATATGTTCCTCAGGTACTTACATAAGTTGCGGCTCGTGTTTCTAAATATTTAAAAAAAAAAATCAAAGTTATGCTTATATAGTGTTAATGGAGGCAGGTAACCAGACACAGAAGAAAGATTGAAAAAAAAATAAAAATAACTCAAATAAAATTTATGAGGAAGCCATCAATCAATATTTTACCACTTTCAACATAGATTTATATAAAATAATTAATAAATTAAGTTAAAAAAAAAAAAAAAAAACAACAATAATTTTAACCTTACTTAATGTTTTATTTCATTTAATTATAACAATAAGTCTGAACAAATGAGAAGCAAAATAATGGTTAGCATTTTATAACATATATTGTAATACAAAAAATACACGCGACCTAATTTTCATCAAAAAGGTTTAATGAGACGCAACTTACAGTAACCCGTTCGCGAACCTGGTGTTTCAAATAATATAATGTTGATCGAATTATGTTGAGTTATTTTTGGAATTCTGCTGTCATAACCACACTTCATTACGTCTGCTCATACAAACCGTGTGTTACAAACTCTCGTGTTTCCACTATACAATATTATGTGTTGTTAGTATCCATACGATGTGGACTCAATATGACCCTATGCACGTTTCGCTAAAATACTAGGTTCGTTTGAACGAAACGTCTGAAAGATAAATGTTGTATTGAATCAAAATGTTTATGTATCAAAACATATTACATTTATACTGTTTGTATAAGGCCCATTGAGGAGGTGTTATTTATTGGGTTGCGCGTAAAAGTAACCTATTTATTTTGTTGTTGTTGTTGTTGAAAAAATAAATAAACAAACACATAAATAAACAACAAAACCGATCTACAATTATTATCAGTACCTAATCATTAAACGCTCATGGATAAAGATATTGCATTGTAATAAACGTCTTCGATTCAATACAAACTACTCGATTAATTTTCATCGATAAAAACCTCTATCACATCATAGTAAATTTTTTTGATCGTTTTTCATTCTAGACTTAACAAGTACACGCATAAAGCATTTTATCATATTTTTACTACGGAACTAAATGTAACTAATAATTTCAAATTAATTCAAACACCGAAAAAAATTTGAAAAAAAAAGTATGACTTTATTCTAAAATATTAAGAGTTATTCAAATAATTCTGGTACGATTAACGATCAAATTCATACTTGAATATTCTTAGTAATTTACATGAACATGGCAATTCATTTTTCAAACAATATATGAACACTTCCGGAGATTACGCACAGTTGGTTATATATTTTAGTTGCCATACTTTGATAAAATTAGTTCAACTGTAATTCACTCAAAACGATTGTTTCTAATAAGAAACAATATAATTAACAGAAAAAAATATGGAACATTTTGTATAAATGGTAGTTTTAAGATATCGTCACACTTTATAACTGCAATTAAAAAAAAGAACCGGATGGGCCTCGCTCTGCTGTACACTTGGGGGTGAAGTGCGACTCTTCATAGGATAGGTCATTATAATGGATTTGTTAAATTTGAATTCAATGATAGGTATCATTGTATACGAAAAACGATTCTGAACGGAGATGATATGTTTGTCTAGAATATAATACAATGTTATTTATAAATATTGTATAAGTATATTTTATTTTTAAACGAAAAATGTAGAAAAACCGAAAATTTAAATTGTCTATAAATAAGTCAAAATATGTCAAAATACTTTGAAATTTTAACCATGTATAGAAAACGTCAATATAAAGATTTGGTGAATATTTCAAGTTGTTGTGGTTTTTCGTTTTTGAATTAGAGCATTTTAAAAAAAACCGATATCTTTGTCAGTCTAGAATACATTATATTATATTTTCCACGTAATTTTATGTCAATATTCGCTGTTCAAACGCTTATAAAAAAAATGTATGCCTATGGGTTTTAATAATTTTTGAATGACAATAAGAACTACTTCTGTGGAATCTTCTATTAAATTGAAAAAAATATGACATAAAGGAAATACCAATCTTAACAGCTGGTAGAAATTTCAAAAATCTGCGACTTATACTTTTTGAATTATAACAAATATTAAAAATCGTTTGAGAATAAATCGCTGTTTTTATGCAAATTCGTAAATATTTAAATTTCAAACAGTCATAAAATTTTTTCCGCTAAGTCCGGTATAAATTTTTTTAAAGATTTTTGAAGAGTAGCTTATAGATAACCTAGTGTTAAAATTTTGAACCTTAAGTATGAACAGAAAAAATTTTATGAATTTTTATCTACAAAATAACTTGCAAATTTTCGCAATTTTTACATATTTCGTAAAAATTGGAACTTTGAGCACTTATAAAATAAAATTGTGACTTACGATTTTATATTTTTTTTGATCAGTTAAGGAACAACTTATAAGAAACCTTGTATTACATTTTCAAGATTTTCTGGCCGGCCAAAAAAATTTTATCGTTATTTTAAAAAAAAAAATTTCAATTGTCTATAAATAGCTTAATAAAAGTCAAAATACTTTGAAAATTTAACGGTGTATAGAGAACAAATGCTATTAGAACGCTAATCTAAACATTTAGTGAAAATTTTGAAAGTTTTTGAGTTATAGCAAAATAAAAAATTTGATTTTGTCGAAAACTGAATTTGCGTAAAAACTCGTTTTTCCCTTATTTTTTTAGGGTTTTTCCCGTCGCATTTAAAAAATATTTAAAATTTTTTAACTTTTGACCCCCCAAAGTACCAACTAGATTCACTTTCCTTTCAGAAAAGTTGCTACATAAGCAAATCGAAGCATTTTTACTGCCAAAAAAGGTGTCGTCAGACACAAAAATAAAAAAAAAATAAAAAAAATAAAAAAAAAAACACACATCATTGTAAAACCAATAGATTCCATCACTCCGTTCAGAATCTAAAAAAAACATTAAAATTAAAATGTATACAATATTAATAATATATGTATGTGATCATGGTTTACAAATATTCTTAAGTGAAAATTTATCAATTTAAGTTCAAATCGAAAGAATGAACATTGCAAAACTGTCATTGAAGGAGGAGATATAACTTTCATGTCTTGTAAGCTTGCAATGTTGATGTTAAAATTACAATGATTTAAAAGTCGGTGTTCAAATAATTTTGAGAGAAAATAAATGTTTACAATTTTTATGTACATAAACAGTTTAACAATTGAAATAATAATAAAAAACCAGTTAGTGGCATTCGGGGACTGTCGCGATAAAGCTATTGCATATTAAATAAATAAGAAGTTGATATAATTTTAAATTTTTTTATTATTCTAGTTATTCAGGAATTTTTATCATAGAAACTATAGGCCTATAATAACCAAAATATGAAACATAAGTTTGAGATTTAATATTCTCCAAATATCTGGAAAATACGGCGTATATTATATATATTTATGCCTATGACCATCAACCGCAGATAGCACGGTATGACAATACGATTCGCTGCGCGGTAGACAGAGAGGGGAATTACGGGATTCCACAGGTAGTGGTCACGCTTTTTCGTTACGAGAAATTTTTTTTCAGTCACTACACCAGGCTTGCAATAAAAGGTATGCAATAGCTTAAAAAGTAAATAAATTAATAACCTTTTTTTTTATTACAGGGTTATAATCAAGTACAATATTTATATATATTATATATATATATATATATATATATATATATATATATATATATATATAAGTCAGCGTCTGTAAGTTGTGCGGTTTTGTAGAGTTACTCCAGAACTACTGCACCGATCGTCCTGAAATTTTGTACAGTGCTTGCTCATGTGCCTCCAAAGGCTATAGACATGTTTTTATCAAAGGTATTGATAGCCTACTCCCCCACCTACACCCCCCGATTGAATCGCAAAATGTGTTGATTATCGAACTCCTCCGAAACAACTTGACCGATTTTCATGAAATTTTCTGTGTATATTTTGTAGGTCTGAGAATATGTTTAAGGTTAATTTAAAAAGGAGATTGACCACACCCGGGAGGTGCTCAAACAGGAACTTTGAGATTTACGATAGAAATTTTGTTTATAAATGGTTGCTATGGGGGTTATAAGATTAAAGAATAATATTTATTTATTAGCGGTTGCCATTGGTAATTTATAAAATTAATATAATAATTATTTGGTGTTTTGTTATTTGTTAATTGGCTCTCATGATTACTTGGCTCCCATGGCTAACCATGGCACTTACTGCAGTGAGTTACACCAAAAAGGAGTTGAACAATCATAATTTTTTTGTGATTTTTTCGGGCCACGAAGTGCACAGGATTAGGATATTATATATAAATTAATGTTTGTGTGCAGATCTGTGGGAAGAAGATAGGCTAATTTAAAAAAGGTTAATTTGGTTTTTTTTATTCATTGGATCTTAGTACGTTAAGGTTAGGTTAGGATTATGTATTAATTGATTATATTAATCCATCGTATTATGTCAAACTTGGTATAACTTTGGTACTTTATTAGAGTTAAATAATACACTTACGTACAAAGAGCACTAGGTCTGCAATCTACCGCAAGTAGATTGCCTACCTTATATTATACTGCTGTGAATCAGAATTTTTATTCCGGGCAGAAAACTTAAGATAAATCTAGAACATCATCCATCGAATATTAAATAACGAATTTAACAACGTTCGATTCATATAGAGTTGGTATATTTAACAAGCAACGAAGTGCACGGGAACAGCTAGTAAAATATATATTTAAATACATATTGATTTCAATTTAGAACAAGTAATACCAATAGTTCAATTAATTAAAGCATGCTTTTATGTAAGTTTGAATGTAAATACAAATTTAATCATTTAAATTATTTATTATAATTACTAAATCACATTAAAAATATGTATTTTAATTGGTGAACAATTATTTCAGATTTTTTTTTTATTATTATTTATAAACTAGTATGAATCCTTTATAACCATAATGCGGTAAGCGGTTATAATTACATGGCAATTAATAGTTAATTATCACTCAATTTCGCACTTTAAGACATTTTTTTTTTCTGTATACTCTGTTTTATTCGAAATTAAAAGTATTTATATATATATTGCTGTTTTAATAATCATTATTAAAATCAGTAATATCAGTACATACAAGTTTGATACAAGACGTATTGCAACTCAATTATTTTAAATTAATGGCATAGTCTAAATTCTTACACTCTCTTATTCTTCTTGCTCTTAATTAATTAATTAATTGCTTACATTTTTAATGCGTCCATTATTCACGTATATCTATACTTAATCCGTTTAACAGGTATATTGCAATAAATAAATAAATAGTTTATATATTATAGAAGTAAATAAATAAATGCTTAGCCTGAATAAATTATTATATTTGTTTAGTGTGACCGGTTTCAAATTAAAAATTCATCATCAGGTATGTACAATGTCATTAAAATTATTGACTTAGTGTATACCTGATAATGAATTTTTAATTCTTCGGAACCAGTCGTATTTTACAAATATAGTAATACCCCAGGCTAAGCGTTTATTTATATATTTCTGTATATAAACTATTTGTTTACTTATTTATTTATTTATTAAATTACCAGTATAAACTATTTATTTATTTTTAATTTATATTTATTTTTTTTATTATTTTATTGTGTATTGTAATGGTCATTATCAGGGCTAGGGACTTATAGCACTTAAAATCATTAAAATAAGCCCTTTAAAAAGCACTTAATAACATCATTATAAGCACTCAAATAAGCATTTAAAAAAATTAAATTAAAATAAAAATAAAATGATATCAACTATAGAAAAAATAATATATAAATCTTTATATTATAAAAGAGTTTAACTTTGACTTTCGAGAAATTTGCCTTCTTGTTAATGGATTTTCTAAGGGATTTTATGAAAAATCAATGTAAAAGATATTTATAAATAGTTGAAAAAATCTGGGGGAGGTCATTGGCCTATGTCATCGTTTATAATTATGCAGAGATATGCAAAAAAAGAAAAATTATCAGAAAACAGCAAATAAGCATTTTTTTTAAAAATCGTCGAAATAAGCAAATAAAGCACTTTCAAATTTCATAATTGAACGTGTTAAAACATGACATACACATCCATAATTCTCTACTGCATTTTACGTCAAACCATAAAAATAAGCAAATGCTATAAGTCCCGAGCCCTGGTCATTATTATTGTATTTCAACGTTTGTGATTAACACATGGTTCTCATTATTTCAAACGTTTTATTAATATATACTTAGATTTAATTTTAGATCAAACCTAATGGCACATAACAAAATAATAATCTAACAGACTAGATAGACGATCAAAAAGATTATGTTAGATAATCTTTTAGTTGCCGCGGATTCATGTTTTTAAAAAATGCCTAATTTATTATACCACAAAATAACCAATAAACAATATCAGCGGTGTCAATGATTCTATCGGGTTCGAATTATATTTAAAATTGAATATGGTTAATTTGAAAATATTATCTCATTTTAAAACTAGGCGATCGAGTAATATATTACAGCGAAACGTTATATATTTGATTACCCACTGCGTAATCCGGTAGAGTAGTTACTGGTAGAGCTCAAGATGTTTTATTTATTTTTCACAATACATTATGTTATGGTGAACATCTTACAATCCCTGCCACATGATTTTTACTCTAGTTCCTTGGCAGAATAAATGTTCCTAAATTATCAATCATAAACATATAGACACACATCTCTGTCTCTATTTATATATATACAAGTGCAATTTTAGGACACGACGTTCATATATTACACCGCATATACAACGGTTTTATTTTTTTACTACACATGTTACATACCTATACTTACCCATCTAGATTTTAAGTGCTGTGCTTTTGAACTATTCAATATCAAGCCTAACCATTTATAATATAGCAGCCATTCAGAAAGCTTATTAAAAATATTTAAGCACTATTAGGCATTCATAGTACAGCTTATTTTAGAATACACTGATATGTAAATATATTTATACAATTGTTGGCATAGAGTGATAAAGTGGCCACTACCTTATATTTGTTATGACGTAACAAATTTATGGTCCTACTACCACAATTATAATAATTTTAAATTATAAAAGTCTAAATTAATTATAATAAAATAAAAACTCATTATTTAATGTAGTCCAATATTTCGAAGTATAAAATTTTTATTTTCATACTAAAAATATTTTTATTCTTACTAATACATATTATAGTTAAGTTTTAAGAATATGAAGATTATTTTTTAAATTGATACCGATCATAAATATTCGCAAATACATGCTTCGGGACAAGAACTTTTATTTTTTATATACAGGTGTATTAATATTTTTAGTAAAATATTTTTTTTTCTACACATTATATTATATATAATTAAATAGTTATATTTGTGTGTTTCGTTTTTTTATAATGCATTGGTTTACCGATCTTTTTCCGATCCCAGATCATATTCGACATTTTTTAAATGCTAATAACCATTTAAAAGGTTTATACAAAGATATTACAGATAATCATAAAGTTTACTACATTTTAATAAGATTCTTTCTGTGATTTTTAAAAGTGAAACAATTATTAATAGAGCTAAGGGAATCGCTGGCTATTAAGAAAGACTTTGTATTTTTCCAATTTAGTTCAATTAGTTCTATGGCTTTCAGGATTGCTAGTGCTTCGATGGTGAAAATAGAATTAAGCTCCAGTGAAGAGAACTTGACAGTTTCTTCATCTGTAATTATAGCCAGTCCTGTTTTGATGTTGGCTTTTGATCCATCGGTGTATATAATTTTGTGATTACAGAAATTCTTAAATATAATGTCATTAAAATATTTGGGGATTTCTGACGGCTCTATGTTTTGGATTTCTTGGATCATTGAGGTGTTGATGTTTAGGTTCATTTTCCAAGGGAAAATTAATTTCTGCAAACAAAATAGCTTCGTAATCACAAATACATTTTTTGAAGTACCATTAAGAAGGCGTTACACATGGACAGCCCCAGGAGACACCGCACGCTATCAACTAGACTATATATTGGTCAAATATCGTTATAAAAATCAAGTAAAATATAGTCATAGCTTTCCCGGAGCAGATATTGACAGTGCCCATAAGCTAGTAATAATGAAATGTTGGATCACACTCAAGAAGTCTAGAAATCGATCCAAATACAAGACATAGGACCTCAATAAACTCAAAAAGGAAGAAACAAGAGCAAATTACGCATGCGAATCAGACAGAATAGCAAAAGAAATGAACACTCGCAGTACATGGGAAGATGTGAAAGAAAATATCAGGAAAACGGCTGAAAAATCGATTGGATATCTACAACTTGCTCCGAGGAAACCATGGATAACAAATGAGATTATGGAGTTAATAAAACAAAGGAATAATTTCAGGAAAAAAGATGAAATGATGTACAGAATAACAAAAAATAGAATAACTCAAAAGTGTAGAGAAGCAAAAGAGAATTGGATGGAGCGTATATGTCAAGATATTCAGTACAATGTATCCACATGTAATATAGGAAAAGTATACAACATCATTAAAAAACTCTCAAGTAACCCTAAAACAAAAAGCACATATCTAATATTCGATTTGTTGTATATTTTCGATAGTGTTGAATACTATGGCTAACTCTCTTTTTGGTAGTTGTTCGGACGCTACTTTTGATACGAAGCTTGGGATATTTGTACTTTGTGTAAGTATGGATTAAGTGTTAGGTGTTTGGTTTTTGTGTTGGGTGATTGAATAAGATTTGGTTCAGACATAATATTTAGTTCACTTTTGTACGGATGTACGATTATCGGGGTAATTATGTTTTAGTATATATAGTAATATAATAAAGCATTGTATTACCTGCGGTAGACGTCGGCGTTAAGTTGCGTAGTGAATATACAGCGATTAGATAATGGAACAACACTTGGAAGCACGTCTAATCGGTACGATTGCACACGTAAAAGTGACTCGTAAAGGACCCCACACACTACGATGAAACACGACGGTTTTCATCGTTACGATAAAAACCGTCGGTCAAAACTGAAGTGTGTGGACTAAATTCGACGATGAAACACTAATTCTGTCGAGTCTTGATTTCAAACACGACGGGTTTACCGGTTGTCGTTTAAAATCGTAATGTGGGAACTTAACGATGAAAACCGACGTGTTTGTTGTCCGCGCGCACGTGTCATGCAGTATAAATTACATTATTGACGATACAGCACGATAAAAACTGATGTTTTTTGTCGTAATGTATGGGCAAAATCATTCAACGATGAAAACCGACGTGTTTTACCGTGATGACGAAAACCGTCGTGTTTCATCGTAGTGTGTGGGGCCCTTAATGTTGTAGAGAACTTTTAACATAAATTTTAATATAATCCCAAGCTAAGTATTTCTAGTAATCATATGACTACAATATGGCTTTATACCTAACGTCACGTATACTTATAGTACTTGTTATTTAGTATAGATTGTATATGTTTTTAATAAATAAAAATAAAAATAAAAATAAAAATATATTAAAAATTATTGTTACATACTTCGTAATTCATAAAAGTTAATTAAAAATTATTTATTTTTTCAAATATTGTATTCCTAGATTTAAAGTTCTACATTACTACATTTCACATTTTTCATGGGCTGATTGTAATATTTATGCGGGCCGTGGATGTTGGGCACAAATAGAATAAACTCGCTCTAAAATATTCACCCTATCAGTTGAATTCCTATGCTTATTGTTTTAAACTTAAGTTTAACCATATAATATAATGCGTAATTGTTTCCAAAGTAGCACTTACATCATTATATATGATTGGTATTGTGATAGGTGAATTATTTTCAATATATTTACGAGTACCATAAATAATATTAACGGTCTATGGAAATTTGATAGATTTAATTCTCAATGCGTTTATTTTTTTACGTTGTCACTACTGCGGTACGTTTGTTTTACGTTCAGTTGGTAAAGTTATACTAAAAAATTATACAAACCTACACCGTAATCGGTTTAGTGTATTTGAATTATGAATCTAAAATAAAAATAAATTAATGCCAACATCTTAATATAAAATTTAAATTCAATTTTAAAGTATTAAGATAATTGGTTAAAAATACATATATTTTAACACACATAATACGTATGTAACAAATAGCATTCCTCGGTAATTGTGTCAACGGAATTTAGAAGAAAACAACAATCCGAACCATAGGTACTGCTATTTTAGGTACAACTATAATAATATTGATTTACCATTATACGAACGAGAGCGATTCTTAATCTTTTATGTTACGCGTGTAAAAAATTCATTTAAAGCACGGACCCCTAAATTAAAAGATAAAACAAATGTTTTTTTCAATAATTAAATATTTTATAAACTTTAACAATAATATCCAAGTGCATTATTTGTTTGTACGATCAGGAAGCCAATAGCGTCTCAGTTTAAAACCACAAATGTAAAACTCTATCTAGCACGTTTTTTTTTTTTCTAACGATTATATACCTTTTAAACATAATTTAAATACATTAAAAACATTCACGAAAATAGAAAACATAACGTAAATATACTAAAGTTAATTGTATAAAGAAATAAATAATAATCATTTAACTAAGAAGAATTGAAAAGCATTAAACTGTTTGAAACTTCAAGAAAAATTAATTGTAGATTTTATTATTTCTGAACATCATCATAGAATTAAACATGAATCTAACACAGATAGAATAAAATAAGTTTATAATGCATTAATATTTTTATAATTAACTGTATTTCAATTTATAAAGCCAAGCATCTTAAAATTGTATTTAGGTATAGTATTTGTAAGAGAAGTGATAGATGAATTGCAGTAAATAATAATCATCGAGTCTCTAATTGAAGTAACTCTTATGACGGAACAAATATCAATTTTGCAATTAAAACTAATGGGATAATCGATGCGTAAAAAAATTATAATATTACATTTATTGATATTTGATGATAAAATATTTTGACAACTCCATATTACAAATTTACATTATTCATATACAAGTTTTTTTGCAATTTATATCGACCATGTTATCAAAATGGAGGATAAATTGATAAATATTATGAATAAAAGGGGACCTAAATGTGAACCCTAAGGTATACCAGAATTAATTGAGAAATAGGAGATTAAATGTGACACTTTTACTGTTAGTGATCGAAAGTTAAAATAGGTCCATTTTCAATAAAAAAATTTCTATGAATTCCAAACGTAGAAATTTTTTCAAGAAGTAGGAAATATTAAACCTTATCAAAAGCTTTTTTATAGCTAGAATAGATTGAATCTAATTAAACATAATTATTTTAAGATTTAAGTATTTTGAATTGATAAAATAGAATATTAGTGAAAATTAACTATAGACAATTACTTAAAATATATTGGGAATAATAGACAATTTAGAAATTGGTCTATAATTAATAATCTAATTTCCATACCTGCCTTGAATTGGAATAGCAAACAATTTTTTTCTAATCTGGAAAATAGCCCAGGTTTAGTGATTTGATGAAAACAAAATGTATTGATTTTACAAGTACAGAGCCACAACATTTATAAACACTGATGGTGTACCACCGGGTCCTATCCCTGCAAGCAGATTCAAAGATATTTAATAATAACCAATTTCATCAGAACCAATAGATCAATATTTAAATTATTATGATTATTCGGAACAAGTTTGACAATTGCGCAAGGCTTATCAATCACCCGGAACGCTTGGGACCGATACGCAACGATATGTGTCTCGGGAATTCGTGTGTTAATAAGGCGTGCAGCGTCATTTCGTGTGTGCATTCTCGCGTGTTGTGATATGGCAACGATATAAATCGATGCATCGATATTTACGTTTTGATAATATCGGTACATAGATATTTACTTTTCGATAATATTGGCACAATGATAATATTAGCCGATGGCTAACTTTTTTTTTCTTAATAGGTATGTTATCGATTTTAAAATTTGTACAGAATTTTATATAGAGTTATATATATGTATAGTATATCCTTTTTATCGTGGTCCCTAAACCATTATTTTTGTATTTCGTTGATTTGTATAAAGCGAACATTTAACAACAACAATTACATGTGAGAAGTAACTTATCCAATTCTTTATTTCGTTTTGAAAATAATAAGAATCAGAACTCACAATTACTTTAATAGATGACATAAGTGATTGCTGATTAGCCTAATTGGACGAAACCTGTATATTTTTTAAAAAAAATTGAAGGGCTTCAACTGTTCATAGACCAGGGGTACTTTGCCCTCTCAGAAATTGCACCTATGGCCAAAGCCTACAACTTTATTTATTTTTTTCATTAAAAATAATCAATTATTATCCATATATCGATATTTTCCGTATCGATAAATTGTCATATCGATAATCAGAATTTTGATAAATTCCATTCGATATTCTGGTTTTCGATACATTGAAGTCTCAACATTTTTTTACCATCCCTAGTTGTGATCAACGCGTCGAAAAAGATTATATTTGCCTCCGTCAATAAACGGTTTTTTTTCTTATGACGTTTTTTATTTTTTTTTTTACATATTTCACACACATTTTGATTTACTTTTTTTTTCAGTCACCTTTTTGCCAATGTGTTGTCTAGCATGTACATGTATCGGGAACCACACTTACTGCTACGAGTTAAACTCTGAACGGCCGTTTGTTGAACAAGAACGAGTGGGGGCGTATCGTGGTCCCTTTTTATTAATATTACTATGAAAAATATTGTATTTTTTGTATAATTAGGTGGGAGCCTACATAAGCAACTTTTTCATGTATATATATATCAGTTATTTTATTATTACACGTGTTACACAGTCCATAACTTCTTTCTTAAACATTATACATTTAAATACCTATATATTTCTCACCTATTAATCCAGCCCAACACTGATTTTAACCGGCAATAAACCAAACAGAAAATAGAGTTTAACAATGATCATTATTTCTCGTAAAAGAAAGAGTGGGTAACATTACAACCTCGTCAAATTTCATAGAGCTATTTTTATAAGCACAGGAAGAATAATCTGCAGACAACTTAACTGTTGCAGAAGTATTAATTTAAGTAACATTTTTATAATTCATACAGCCCGGGATATTATTTTTATTTTTTTTTTCTCAGAGAAGTTATACAGTTCCAAAAAGGTTTAATATTTATTTGTAAACTATTCTCTATATCCGAATTAATTGATTGAGGCAGATTTGATTCAATTGTTTACATTTTTTCCGAAGATCAGAAAATTGTATACAGTTGGCAAAAGAAGGACAAAGTTATTATTTTTTATGGGCACATTTTTTTTTAATTATAAGATTTTTGAGATCCGCGTTTGTCTATACACAGGAGTAATTATTATAACTAATTAGACAAGGTTTATCATAATAATACACAAACGTAATCATTTTATCGGTCTTTTTTTTTTTTATCACCACAAGTATTTTAATCAATAAGATTACATACAACATTAAAATCGTGAGCAATTTTGTAAGCGGTGAGATCTCAGTTGAACTTGAATTTTGTATATTAGATTAGAGGCTCTTATATATAGATCGCCGATTTCATTAATGATGAATTCTTCGGAATAATGTGAAACATTATAACTATTATTTTTTTTCGATTTTTAAGTTCATTAACTTCATTTAGCAGACGGTTTATTAAAATTCTCAATTCTGGAACATCACGTTATCCATTATTGCAGAATTTACAGAAGTGCTTTAAATTACAAGCATTTAAAGAGAGACATTTTATTTCGCTATGAAATACTAAATTGCATCCATTGCATTTAACGGAAGTATCCAGTTCGGTGAACATGGTGCACACAGCGTAAAAATGGAACGATTTTGAGTATTTATAGACGTCATAACTATGAATCAACATTTAATATTAATTATAGAAAAATGAAATAACAATAACAGTATCAAGATAAAACACAATCTCACTGTGTAATGCACAATGACCATTGGTATGTATTGATACGGATGATCAAAATGACCATTTATTATATTATTAAAAATAAAATATCTGAAAGTTGATGAATATCTTCTTATAGTATAGGTTAAGCCATTCCAGACCAATTGAAATCCAAATATTTTCATTGAATTTCTTGATATAAGTGTAATTATAGCATAAACGATTCGTTTAAAAAATTCATATAGGACCAACCCATAGTATTTGATTGATATGAATGTCATCACATCAACAATAACTTGTTTTAATGTTAGTACAATAATAATATTATGAGTACCTATATAATTAATAGAATATGATAAAATAATAATTTGAAAACATGCATTGCTAAAAACAAATTATTGTGTACAATGATATGACATTTGAAGTATTGAAGAGGAGTGCAAGAAGACGCTCGATTCAGATCATTAGTACATATTCTATTCCAGGATTTCAAAGTGTATTTATGGTTGATAGCAGAATTTGAAATGAAACAATTCATGACATTTTATTTACTAGTAATTTATGGCAATCAACGATTATCACAAAATTTTATTGGAGTTATATAAAAGAAGCAAGAAGAAATAATATGAATAAAATAAGAATTTTATTATATATATCATACACTCTTGTTTATATAGTAACAACCGCGATTTGATGGTTTTAATTTTTTCCATTCAAGCTCTTTAATGGTTACACAAACTACTTGTTACCAACATATTATGCATTACCCAATAATAATTAATTCAAATCTATATTAGAATAAGCTCATTTCTAAATGCGTTTGGATGTTTCGAATATATATAAATACTAGCTGACCCCGTGCACTTCGTTGCTCGTTAAATATACCAACTCTATATGACTCTAACTTTGTTCAATTCGTTATTTAATATTCGGTGGATGATTTTCTAGATTTATCTTAAGTTTTCTCTCCGGAATAAAAATTCTGATTCACAGCAGTATATTATCAGGTAGGCAATCTACCTGCGGTAGATCGCGGACCTAGTGCTGTTTGTACGTACTTTAGTGTATGATTTAAATCTAATAAAGTATCAAAGTTATACCAAGTTTGACATAATACGGTGGATTAATATAATCAATTAATACATAATCCTAACCTAACTTTAACGTATTAAAATCCGTAGTATAGAATTGTATTGTTGACCATTTGCATTAGTATTACGAACTATTTCTGTTGCTCCGAACGATGTCATTTGAAAACATGAATTTAATGTTCTAATTGACTTCAGGAACACGTTAGATTCTGGATCTGTACCGATAAGTAAACCGTTCAATGGTTCAGGTGGTGTTTCAATTTCAGGTAGTTGCATCTTTCCTGACGCACAACACATCCAGACTGGCTCATTTTTGAATATGAAAGCATAGCAGTGCGGGCATTCCTTGTCCATAGCACAAATTACTACTTTTGAATGAGCATAATATTCAATATCGGGCTCATACTGGAATGCTAGACGCAGGAATGAATCAGATATAATTGTTCGATGTACCTGTTGGCGTAGTTGGTCATTTGCTCTGCGTGAGTCAACTACGAATCATTCGCACTATCGGATTGGCATTGTTCGTCTGTTATTTGCGCTCTTCTATTTCTCATGTTTGTAGCTGCATTTGTTCTACGACAAAAATTGGCATTCTGGCGTCTTCTTGGCATTTTTAATGACACAAACAAATAGAAAATATTCAAAGTACTTATTTATGTTTTTTTTTTTTTGGTTACCTTGCAACGTCGGGTAATTCATTATATTAACCACTAATAAATAAATATTATTCTCTAATATTATAACCCCTATAGCAACCATTTATAAACAAAAACAAAAATTTCTATCGTAAATCTCAAAATTCCTGTTTGACCACCTCCCGGGGGTGGAATTAGGTCCATATATAAACCCTATAAATCCACGACATTCTCTATCATTTAAAAAAAAAAATCAAGATAATCGGCCCAGCCGTTCTCAACTGATGCAATTTCGAATTTTTTTTCTCCATTTTTATATATTTAGATATACGAGTAAAATTGAAAATATATAAATAATATAATGTGCATGACGGCATGTTGTATTGCGGTATTGTGGATAAACAAAAACGTATGTATACATTTAACTATTGTTGTTTTAGAACATTGTATGCTATTAATGTTTATGAAACCATAGTGCAGTTCAACAAACTTTTTTCATAGAAATCTATCTCAAACGAGTCATTCACAGTTTATTAAAAGGTTTACTGAAAAGCGGAATAATACCATAATACTGATATTTAGACATTTTCACTGGAGAGCACATCAACTACGTTCAATACACTCTAAATTTTCGTGGTCTAAGAAAATATAATACTCATAGAACGAACATAATTGAAGATGAAAAAATAATAATAATAATAATGTATCGGTTACCGCATGCACACAAAGCACACTGCAATGTCCATGGGTAATAATAATTTAAATTGCAGTTCATAGGTATAATTATTTTTATGGTTTTATATACATAGATAGTTTATTGCTTATACTTAATACAAAGAAACGGGATTTTCTTATATTTCTCTTCATTTAATTACTACTCGTTTTGCCGTAATGAATAAGAAGATTCTGTTCATGATAGTTTCAAATGGTAATCTTTATTCCCCGATAAATGAGCGATTTATAATTGAATGATGATTATAGATGGCAAAGATATGCATCGATATATCGGTACTTTCTTATAAAATATTGATATTTTTATATCAATATTTACGTTTTGATAATATCGGTATATTGGTACATACCTTACGATAATATAGGCACATCGATAATATTAGCTGATGCCTAATTTTTTTTTTTTTCTTAATAGGTATGTTTTCGATTTTAAAATTTTTTACAGAATTCTATGTAATGGTCTATACAGTGATATAAAATATCTATTTTTATCGTGGTCCGTAGACCAATTATTTTGTATTTCTACTGTTGCGAACCACTGCATGCGCTGCACAATGATGCTAACTCAGTATATGTATGGAACGTACAGGCAAGCGTCGGCTGGACAATCGACGCTCACCGTTCTTTAATAAGCATAGCATTAGTTAGTGTGTCGTTCGATTACAATAAAAGTTTTATTACTAAAAGTTTAATGTATTCATTCATTTTACTATCCTTCTTCCACCAAAACGACACGATTACTGATTGACTAAACCCAACAAGAGCAAACCACGAACTATTTATGTTACGGATTCATCCGGGCTTACAACAGTGTGTATGTAAATTAACAATCAAGTTTTACATTTCTTTTGTATGATTTTATTGAGTTTTTTCCTTTGCTTTTAACTACAGGTAGTTTCTATTTTTATATAACTCAAGTTTATACATGATAAGTGATTATTTCGTGATCCGTTATACATAACGGTAAGATTAACGGCGAAATGTGAGATATTTAAGGTGTATTACGTAATTTTTGATAAAAGTAATATGATAACAGTTCGGTGATGTATGATAAATGTCCGAATCACGAGAAGGAGAGGAAAACAATAAATATGTAGTTTTGGAGGCAAACCGTGATAACGGAAGCTTGCATAGCACCTTGTGTGTAGTATATCGTATACGACTACACAGAATATACTTCAGACTCATTGTTTTTTCATTACCGTTTGACGGTAAACTTTGTAACAAGTTTCGATTTTATACAACTCACAATTTTCCGAGGATCGGAACAAAAAAAATACTTGTCTCTTTTTTTATTCTTTCTTTTTTCTCGTCAATTCATCAAAAGACTCAATTATTACGTTTATTTTGATGCCGATCTGAATTGGTTAAGTATAATAATTTTTTAATTACAGACAATCAAGTTATTTTAGCACAGTTTATTGGTTTTCTATATTCAATAATGAATCATTTCACACTGAAACAATGGTCACTCTTGGACAGAGAAATTAATTTTTAAATATTGTTTCTAAAATCAGGAATTTCACATTAACTTTATTATGATCTATATATTTCTGATTTAATATGTGTTCGGAATAAATAATGATGTTATAAATTAAAAATATTTGATCAATATTCTATTGCTCTTACGTTACTATAGAAGTTGTATTTCTGTGGCGTAATCAAAATGAAACAACGGCGCACGTATTTTGACGATTTCAACCCAAAGAGCTATTAATTTTTTATAGTTTAGAAAGTTTTGAATTCATGAAAATATTGCGAATAAATGAAAATAAAATACTTAAAATACAATGAAAAATAAAAATAAACACTTATTTTTTCACTCTAACTTTACTATTGTTACACAAAAACGTGTTGAAATCTCAATTCTTTAAAACAGTCGTACTGGTGTATAAACAATTTGAAACCGAAATTAGAAATAACAGATAACAGTTTTCATGGAACAAGCGCCAAGTCTCGATGCCGATTAAGGCCCGTTTCACAAGGGCCACTTTACGTGTCGCCACAGAAAAGACACAGTGGCGCCACATGAACTATATAGTTTTCACACGATAACCACACGATAGCCACACGTGGTTCTCGACGCACTAATCGAATCATTCATGACGCGCAAATAGTGTATGCCTATTGATGGGAGACTTAACTGTATATTAATTAATATATTAATATATTAATTAACTGTCGAGAAGTCCCAAACGTACAAAAACAAAACGGTATACCTTTACGATATCTTTCTTTATTAAAACAAAAACAACGGTGTATACATACAAAACGAACACGTTACACAAACTTACACTGTACTACATGCACTACCATACTGCACCTTATATTCTATTTTTCGAATTTTGGGGGGGGGCTTCTAGAAGATACTAGCTACTACAACTACGAATTGTGGTCGTTTGTGGTGTGGTCCGTATGAAATGAACATACTGTTTCAATGTATCACTAACTGTGGCGCCACAAACTGTGGCGCGATTTCTAGCGAGGACCGACCACATAAACGCGTCTGTGGCACCACAATTTTGTAGCGACACACCATGTGAAAGCATCAATTAAAAATAATATATTTTTATCAGTGGCGTCACTGTGTCTTTTCTGTGGCGACACGTAAAGTGGCCCGTGTGAAACGGGCTTAACTATAAAATTAGCGATAAGCATGAGACATATTGTATGGCATAATATGTAGTTCTACGAATTAAAATAATATATTATATTATTTATAAATTTATAATTAATACTATTAGATATTATATTATAGTCATTAATTGGTAATAGTTTTTGATAGACACTGTTGACTAATTCCTTCCCGTAAAGTTATATTTTGAAAAAGGGTAAAGTAAAATGAAAATAATTGTTTAAGATATAACAGAGATTTGAACTTTAACTCTCGAGATTCGTGTGATATGTGTGAATGTATATGAATGAGGGTTTTTTTTTAGGGGGGGGGGAGTCACAGCTGTCCCGTTTTTTTTAATTTTCTTAATATGGTCACCCCAGTGTACATACTCGTAGTACACTAACTGGATAAAATCATTTTTTATAAAAATAAGTCACTACACTATAATATATCGCAAACAATATCTGATTTGATTTACTAGTGTAATTTCATTGTTATGAATGTATAACGAATAACCATTTTCATGATCAAGCTACTACTAATCTACTTAAAATCAATTTATGATTTAATTTAAATACATGTCCGTAACATTATAAACATTTTATACTAAAACGATAACATTATTTTTCAACAAACTATGATTTTGGTTTATGATTGTAAGGAAAATTAAAAACTTGTGCCAATAATAAATTTCTGAATGATAACAAATTTAAATACAAAAATATAATATGTATAGAAAATTTATTTTTTTAATAAATTAGAACATAAAAATATTAAGGTGGGTTTTATTAAATGTATTTCAAATAATATGACTAATCAAAATGAATACTAGTAATATGGAGTTATAAGGTATAGAAAATATCAGGAAACAAATATTTAGAGTTCCTACGGAACTAAAAGAATTTAAACGTTTTCATATATGGATAAAAATCAGTACTCATGAATTTAATTTATTTACATTTAATTGTCAGCAACATATCTGAAACATTCCGAATAATTCGTATATGAATACAATTGGCCGTTTGTTTGTTAAAATGTTAGTCACATCAGAAGTAATGCGAGTGAAAAAAGTAGAGCTATTGTTGCTTTTTATAATACCAATCATTGACGGCATAGCTGTTTAAATTAATATTATATAATCTCCACACATTAATTGTAATCAACCAAAAAGTAGGTAACCATACATAATGGTTAGATGTTTTCAGAAACGACTTTTGTAAGGAGTGCACCTGACATCCAAATTGAAAGAAAACAATAAACGACAATAAATTCGTAGGTACCTAGAAGAAAACAATGAGGCATAGCTCCATTCGGACCAATGCGATTCCAGAACGGAATAATAAAGGTAAAATTAAGGTTTACAAGTTCATTTGCAGTATTTAATCTAGAGTTCGTCTACTCGAGTAACAACTGGTATAATAGCCGTTCTGAATACCTACCCCTGCAGTGTACTATTGCAAAACCGTGTGCAAGGCGCAAACAGACCCCGTGGTGACGTGAAAGCTTTAAAAGTATAATTACTAAACATAAAGAAGCAAGCACAGACGCATATACCGCTACTGTTACAGACGTGCACCTTGATGTTTAGACTATGTAAAGATGTGCGAGATTATCACTTTTGGAAATTAATTTATAACGGCTCTTTCGGAAAGTGCACAGAAAACACAAATCAAATAACAACAATAAGACCTAACGGTACTCAATTGTAATTTTCAATAGGTCAACCCTTAAAGAAAACCCATTAGATCAGAGGTGGTATATCTCGATGTATACCGATATATTTTCATCTAATAACAGTCATAATTATCACCAAGGACCCTACAAGGCGCTTTTCGTTGCAAGACGTAACTTATGCGCACCGAATATCAACCGACCGCCCCCCTATTTTACTATATAAAATAAATAGGCTCTATCGTCAGCATTTATTTATGGATTTAGTCGATTTCATGAATCAAGAGAAACGCGATTATAATATACACACATTTTTTACGAGTGTCAAAAAGGGTTCAGCTTATCGAAACTTGACTCTGTTTTACTTAATTTTATTCTCACCCTATTATTTAATGGTCGTAAGTATTTGACTCATCGATATCCAAGGATTGACGATGAATCCAAGTAAGTGTTATTTTATTCAGCTCTCAAGGCTACTCAATTGCACTGATTTATTTCAATTTTTTTAACTTCAAACGACCTGCAAAAAACAAAGAGAATGGAAGGTAATCAACCCATCAAATCCTCATCATATAACCCACTCATTACTTTCGTTTCACTATACACTCTATTTTTTATTTTATATCGCTTTGGACTATTACAACCGTAAGTAATTTGAAAGAGATTAACCGCGTTATTTTTCTCCATATTATATCAAATCCAAAACTGAATTATTATATTGTTTTAGTTACAGTTCACTGCTTTGCGATGAACCATTTTTCACATTTTTTATAAAACACTTCGTTACTTTTTGAATAATTAAAAAGTTATATGATAATCGAAAACAATGAGTTAAGATAATATGTCACTACTGAGCCATACATTGTGATATGTGCGCTCAAACCGTAGTTATAATGCAGTTGAACATATTATGACCCGAAAGCAATAACTATAGCCAGGGTAACTCCAAACATCTTGTTTGTACTTCAAAATCGATCTAGAGTACAGTCTAAATATTGTTCTCCGAAAATGACTAAAGAGTACTGTTAATTCTTTGCACTAAGTTTCTACTTAAACGCATAGATGAATAATGTTGACATTTAATATATGCGTATGCGCATACTTAAATACGTATATATACTATTCAAACTTCACTAGTATAACAAAAAACAAAAAATAAAAAAGTTACGAATTATACAAAGAATAAAAGCTTCCCAACCTATTAAACGTATTATAAATTAAGCTAAAATGGGATAAAATACTTTTGTTTCGACAAAAGCTAAGCAAAGCTCGAAGCTCAGTACATTGAATTTTGAAAACTCACATTTGAGCATTTTACAATTGTTTTTTTAATATTATTCCGAATATTCATCAAATATGCAAGAATTGAAAATAAAATGAATAAACACTGAATATATAACTGCAAAATATTCACTAACTGTAGGTAGATTAATTTTAAAAATTGAATATTGAACATATCTAGGTTATTTGCACACAAGATATATGGTAATTTAGGTGACTTCTATATTTGTATCCATAATATTTTATAAATTGATTTTTATTCTGCTGATAATTACTTAATTTATTCTGATATACATTTAGACAGGATTTAACAATATTCATTAAGTTTTTTATAAAGTTAAGTTTTGTACAGATGTGGACGTAATTAATTATATTATTAATCATCATTGGTAGGTGTGTGAATACTTCAAAGTATCAAAAGTGATATTTACTTTTTTCGTAATTAAAAAGTTTGTAATATTTATTTTTTATATTTTCGTTTCTATTCCAAGGTCTTTTAAGATTTATTTTGACATTGTCGTATATTTTTTTTTCTCAGTTAATTTGAGGTAAATTTACAAAAAGAAAAATAATAATAACAATAAAAAAAATATTTTACATTTTGGTGAATATCCACCCGAATGTCCTTGGTTTCGAGATATGGCTAACAGCAGGGCATGAAAATAATGCGCAGTTGAGAAAAAATCTTTAGAATAAGCTCCACAAGGGTAGGTTTACACCTTCTGCCATTACGATGACGAACAACACCCACACACTCACATACACACACAAACACTAATAATAATAATAATTTATTTCTTACCTGGTGACACCGAGTAACGTACACTAATGTGAAAATCCGGAGACATTTTATTTTATTAAATATTTTAGCATGGTTAAGAACACTAGCGAGTAAATGGACACTTTAACGGTGGATGAATAAGCTATTTATGTAGCTAAGTGTAATTATTGTGATTTGGGTGGATTAAATAATAATAAATTCTACGACACAGATGCACAATGTATATCCATAATCTAAGTAAATTAATATTTTTAAATCAACCGTGTAAAATAACGGTACGTCGTTGTTGATGTACAAGACATGAAGAATCAGTTTCTTTGCGATTTATTAATTAAACCGGTGCTGAGCATACATTTGCGGAGAGTTTGGCTAGTGTTATAACAAAACGAACAATTTGAAGACGTGATGAAGGTAGAACTTGAATTATAAACGGTTAAGTTCTCGTATAAATTAAAAGATATTTGAATTACATGAGACGTTATGCACGGGTACCATATTGCTATAATGTGCTAATGAGAATGTTTTAATGATGAATATCTTCATAAAACTCGGCAAAAAGGTAGACAAAACTTAAAACTAATCATATACAATGATGTCACGTCGTAGAAAACTCAGACGGATTATATTTACCCGTGGATAATATATAAACAACAAACATTGATACCAACTGCTTACATTATTAAATTATGCAGCTAAAATATGTATTTTATTCGTAAAGTTGTAAAATTATGCATTTTTTTTTTTATACGAACTTAATAATAACTTAATATTAACTTAACTGAAGATTAATAATTGTTGCAGAATTAGGGTTATTCATATCACAATTATTGAAAAATAGTAAGATATTTTCATAAATTATATGCAATGACAACAATAATTGAAATAGTCCTGAATTCAGTACCAAATCTGAATCGTTTACTAATTAGTAGTTTTTAAAGATCACATTAAATGGTTAAATACATACTTATTTTCATGGGGTTTGTGGTATTTTTTTCAATATTACAGGGCAATTAGATGATGTTTCAAGTTTCTAAAGAATAATAAAATAACATAAAACGTATTCCATCAAGTTAAATTTTCGTCGGAAAATATCAACAATGCATCACGTTCAATTGGCATATACTTATAGTTAGGTACGCTGACATATACTAATATTTTTTTTTCATGAAAACAAAGTGAAAAAAAGATGTGCAATGCGAATACATATTATGCAATACTGCCAGTTCCCAAATGGAGAAAATCTAAAAAAAATTCAAAAATGATTTATCGGCCGCAATAATGCTTTTCCTGTAAACTAACTTTAGATAAAAAACTGTTCGACACTCGGTACCAACTATAATATTTCCATATTCAATTTTAATTTATATCCGAAGCTAAGACGTGCAAAAAAATATTACGATTGGAAGATTTATATACAAGTTTCTTTAATGTTCAAAATATTGTATACAATTGAAAAGTTGTACTAGTTATTCTATTAACAATTATAAATACTATGTGCCATGAAAATATCGTCCTGGATTCAATAATCAAACATTGGTGTTAAATTTATAGGTACCTATAATAAATCAGGATTTTGGTGACGAATTCAGTTAGTACAATAATTCGCACAATATATTTCCATGAACCTGGAAATGATAATTTGTACAAGAATCGTTGTTTTCATATTTAAGTACATAATTATTGTTCATGTTCTTATGCATATGTTGTGAACGTCTACAATATACTCATATTATAGAGTGCACAAATATTGAAATACACAATTTTTTTTTTTCTTTTTTTTTACTTTATATATTCAAAATTATATTTTACTATAACAAAATGTGTACAGCTACAATGTTATGTAACACAATAAAATTAGTTACATATATCTAAGCAACAACATACTTAGTGGTATTGAAAGTAACGTATGAATAGAACGCGTGTCTTTATTTCTTGTTATAAAACACCGTATTCTTCAGGGACCCATGGATGAATCGAACTATGTTTAAAAGCCTTTTAGAATCCTGCATGGTTAACCCTACTCTGGAAGGGCATTTTTATTTTATTTATCTATTATTATTATTATTATTATTGTTATTATTAGCCCGGCTTTTCCCTATAACATCCTCCGTGATGTCGACACAATGTACAATAAAAATGCTCTTTTATCTGACTTAGCAGTATTCTGTACATCATTTTAAGCTCTTTCAATTCTTTTTCTGTTCGATTATCTTAGTCAAATACTCTCGCGACCGAACCACACACCATATAATCTTTACGCGTTTGTCAGCTATACACACGTATTGTCTCGGAGAAATAATACGCGAGGATAAAAACCGCATCATATATTCATAAAAGCCATCAAATTCTTATACGAGTAGTACATTTTATAGTTTTTTCCCTATAAATAACTTGCGAAGAATTACATATTCTTATTCAATCTTTAGGTATTCAAATCAAAAATTCTATGAGTTTAACAACACAAATAATGTTCCCATTTGCCATCATTTTAAGAATCAAATTTTGATAAAAATACATTTTCATTATGAGTATTCAATATTTTTCTACGAAGAAAACTAACTTTACGATAAAAAAACCGTAAAAACTTTAAAAAAAAATTATTGTAAGAACTTAATCAGACCAAAATTATTTTTTTGACGTTTTATAAAAAGAGGAAATTAAAATATTGAATGTCTATAAAAATTTCAAACCAGTGAAAGTGTTATATAAATTTTAGCATATTTACGTGTCAATATATTTAGCATTCAGTAAAAGTATCAAATCTCTAAAACCATTATTTTTTTTGAGTTATAACGCAAAAAAAATTGAATTTTGTTGAAAACCACTAACTTGTAAATGCTGATTTTGTTTGCCTCTTTTCGTTAGATTTTTTTTCAATTATTTCATGTCTTGAGTTCCACATTGGCTATCATTCAATGCACACCATGCTTCTCGTACCATCTTACGCGATTGTTAAATATATGTAGCTTTTTTTCTTCTTCTTTACTTTTCATGTTCGTGGTATAAATATGTTGCTCGTGTAACTGTATAGAGCCGACAGACATTCTACCGAATATCGCAGGAGTTACAATGCGATTTGGACCTCTATTTATATATATTATATATATTATATATATAAATATATCTCATTGATACATATTATGTTAACTTAACTTAAAAAAAGAAAAAGAACCGGATGGGCCTCGCTCTGCTGTACAGTTGGGGGTGGAGTACACCTCGTTTATAGGATAGGTCATTATTACAATGGATTTGTTAAATTTGAATGCAATGATAGATATCATTGTATACGAATAAAAAAAAAATTGTGCTTATGGATTTTAATAATTTTTGAATGACAATAAGAACTACTTCTGTGAAATCTTCTATTAAATTTTTAAGTATTTTGTACGACATAGTTAAATTATTTAAAAATAATGCATGTAGTTATTATAATAATACCTTATATTAACATATAGCATCAATTTTAATATTTATATATGTGATATCGTATAATGTATGTTGGTCATTATACATGTTGACGACGTTGACGTTGATACTTGATTGCGACTTTAAAAATTAACAATGGATTTATGTAATTGATAAATTAAATAATTTCAACATCTCCAAATTTTTTTAATTACAATAAGTTTAACTTATTATAAACCTTGTATTAAATTTTCAAGAGTTTTCGGTCTGCCAATTAAATTTGATAGATGTTTAAAAAAAAAATTTTACAAAAATCGAAAATTTAAATTGTCTATAAATAAGTCAAAATATGTCAAAATACTTTGAAAACTTAACCATGTATATAAAACGTCAATATAAAGATTTGGTGAAAATTTCAAGTTGTTGCGATTTTTGGTTTTTGATTTAGAGCATTTTAAAAAAATGTAATTTGTAAAAACGTGATTTTGCGTAAAATTTCCCGTTTTTTCGTAATTTTTTTATCGTTTTTTGCGATTTTTTTAACAAGTATTGAAAAGTTGGATTTTAGACTATCCAAAATACCATCTACATTCACTTTCCTTTCAGAAAAGTTGCTGTGTAAGCAAATCGAAGCATTTTTACTGCAAAAAAAGGTGTCGTCAGACACAAAAAAAAAAAAAAAAAAATAATAATAAAAAAAAACACACATCATTGTAAAACTAATAGATTCCATCACTCCGTTCAGAATCTAAAATCATTAACCTACTCAGCCTTGCAAATATACACGTGAAAAGATGAAAAAATGTCAGTTACCCATATTTTAATTTATTGATTTGACAATTTTGTTTTGTGAAAAAATAGTATCACAAGTGTATTATAAAAGATACATAATTATTAATGCATTTTTTTCACAAAAAAAATAATATTATCTCGCTATGTCGAAAAATTTTGAATAAAAATATTGAAAGTTTAACATTAAATGATATGTAGATATATAGTTTCATTTATCTATTGCATATATCCATTTTTTTTCAGAATCGATGAATTATAGCCGTTCTAATTAAAAAAAAATAAAAATAAATGTATGGTATAGTGGAGATATGTTATATGTTATTGTGGGCCACAAATCAATACAATATGCATGTGGTCAATGTGCCGCAGTTCGAAGATGCCAGATCTAACGTATATTTTATAATACTTTATGGTACTACGATTCGCAATTTGCAGCCCCAGAAAATAATATTACGGGCTGACATTGAAATACATCTGATTTATATCATCTGTGGACAAATTCGAACGTACGATTCCTTTGATATAATACTTTTATAGAATTATTGTAGGTCATTTCAATTTCAATTAGCAATTAGATCTACTTA
Organism: Sipha maydis; assembly: GCA_034509805.1. Taxonomy (NCBI): domain Eukaryota; kingdom Metazoa; phylum Arthropoda; class Insecta; order Hemiptera; family Aphididae; genus Sipha; species Sipha maydis. The sequence goes on from JASXSY010002140.1 coordinate 234,097, forward strand.
ACTATCCCTTCGTTCAGCTATTGTAATATTAATACGCATACTGGTAATTCTTTTCCGGTAAACGCATAGGTCGATGTTTATTCAATTAATATTATTCAACCTTTCTAGGATTTATTTTTTTCGACGGCACGCTTATTCCAAGTACGGTTTATAATCAAAACGAATAATCGGAATCAAACATTAACAATTATCTTTTATTATCTTTTACGGAATCTCATTTGAATGAGTAATGTGATTAGGACGCGTACACAGGTTGAAACAATGTTTTTATAGTTTTAAAAGCTAAAGGAAAACATTAACAGATCCTATAGTTCCTGCAGTTATGAACTATGGATAACTCTGTCTCCAATCTATATGTAAACGGAATTAACTGATATTAATAATTTTAGTGTTATTTTTTTGGTACAAAACCGTCACTAAAAAAACTGAACTGCCGACAGTAACACTATATCATGGCATATCGCACTCGAATAAATTCTTATACATACATTATTTTCGCGCACGTTATTGTTATTACCAAGTCGTTATGGTATAAATTTTATATTAGCACTGTCGACTTGCACACGGCAGAGAATTTTTCTATAGAAAGCTTACTTAGCTTACTTAGAAAGACCGTGGCCTTATATTATTATCCTTTACTTTTAGTGTAATCGATTCCAATATTAGAATATTTATTTTTCACATTGAGCATTTATCACTCGAACGAGGTATATTTTATTATTTGTGAATATTGGTATTCATACTCAACAATTTTTTACAAAGCATTCAATAACAATAATACAATACGTTTTGTATGATGATGATAATATTAGTAATAATTTGTTTGACAAACGTTCAAAAGCATGTAGTACAGTAAATACATAAATTAGCGTTTAATAGTATAATAATTTTGGACAGTTAATTGTCATAATTATATAGAAAAATGCTTTTTCCTTATCCCTATAAAATATAACGCAATACGAATGTTATACATCGATACTGAGTAGGTTATTATATAAAGTTAGCACTCTTATCAATAGTTATTAACTGCAAAGATTTCATAGAGTTTCATGCTTTAAAAGCATACCTTTTTCAAAGATTTTTCAGCTCTTAGGCCTTTTTTTTTCCAGCCGTAGGATCAGAGAATAATTAAATTTTATAAGATGTTGCGTGTTATACGAGTTTATTAAATACAGTGTTGCATGTGACACTAAAACACAGGTTTTCAACCTTTTGAAGTCCATTTCCTCTTTCACACTACTATTAGAGGTTACGCCACCCCCTCGTTACTAAACAATTGAAGTATAATGATTATACAAATCATTTAATAATCAATAATTCATTAAATTTGAATGAATTTATTTGTAGAGAAAGGGAAAGTTTAAAATTTTAAATTTTAAAAACAAAGTATGCTATAATATAATATAAATTTATAAGCTGATTACTTAATGAGAATTACTATAAATTAATGAGACGGTTAACACTATTTAGTTTTAATTATTTTTTTAATATTTGGCGATAACTGTGATAGTATGCGTAAAGATGATGTGCATGAATAGAAAATGACGTAATTACTCAATAATTCCCAATAAAAGATAAATAATTGGCAATAACGTTTTCGTGTTTTATGGTTTTTACAAATTGATACGTCTTTCCCTAAAATTTTGTCACGCTTCCCTAGGGGACGCAACCCAAGGTTTAAAACCATTTCACATATATAATAGAAAACTACAGAAAATCTTCGCCATAACACATAAAAGTATAAAAGCATAAAAGCATAAAAGCCGCTGAGTGATATTAATAACAATAACAATAATAATATATAATTCTATTAACGACATACCGTCAGTAGTGCGTTATACTGGATTAGAAGCCTATTCCCGTCGTTATTTTATAGTAATCGTGTAGAAGTGTCAGATATGAATACGACAGCGTTTGCAGAGAACCACGATATTGTATATGTTAGTATCAGAAATGTCCTAAAACAGTTTTCAAGAGGTGGGGAGGGAGAGAAGTAAACCTATTTTTCAAATCAGACTTTTTTTAAGTAACCTTTCTCTTATTTTCCTATTGTAAAGTGGATACTAAATGGATACAGGTATTTATCAGAAGAAACATTATTAATTTCGAGAAAGCTAACCTGAATATAATAAGACAGATTTTTATAAATATTCATAGGTAATAATTATTATCTAAGTGATTATTATTTTTTTTTTCTTCCCATAAAGGTCAATTAAAATTTTAATGATTATTATTTTGTTGACAATTAAAATAATTTTATCCTATAAAAATTGCTTAGAGGGGACGGTGCATACTCCTTCACTCTCTCCACATCCAGCTGCACCTGGTTGGTATTATTGCTACGGAATAATTCGACAGCTTCATTGCAATCATAAATCAATGTACCGAAACAAGAAGTTTTCCGACTCCACGCGTCGACGCACGTGTACTACGCGGCCTACACGAGATCGTCGATTTATCATGTCAAGGTTTTTCTATCAAAAAGTGACGTCAATTTAGATTTTAGTTTCATTTCTGCCATCGCTGTGAAACGGCGAGGATATTTGTGTTGCGATTTCAGCATGCGCCACGACGCGACGTGCATGTTGCCAGCCCCCCCCCAGTAAAAAATCTAAAAAAAAATTATGCAAATAATTAGCATGCAATTCGCATGAATTTGCACGACCAATCCCGAAATTTGCACGACTCTCCTTCCCCTTCAAAATCGAAAATCCATGGGGGGGGGCTGGCAACACGTCTCGCCAGCCCCCCCCCCTTGGTAAATATTAATATATTCAAAATTTTTTTTTTACGAAAAATTAGCATGCAATTCGCATGAATTTACACGACCAATCCCGAAATTCGCACGACACCCCTTCCCCTTCAAAATCGAAAATCCATGGGGGAGGGGCTGGCAACACGTCTCACCAGCCCCCCCCCTTGGTAAATATTAATATATTCAAAATTTTTTTTCTATGAAAAATTAGCATGGAATTCGCATGAATTTGCAAGACCGATTTCGAAATTCGCATGACACTCCTTCCCCTCTAAAATCGAAGATCCAGTGCGGATCGGCAACACATCTTGCCTTCCCCTCCATCTGGTCAAAATTAACATATTGAACATTTTTTTTTTACAAATATTTAGCACGCAATTCACATTAATTTGCACGACCAATTCCGAAATTCGCACGACACCCCTTCCCCTCTAAAATCGAAGATCCAGTGCGGATCGGCAACACATCTTGCCTTCCCTTCCGTCTGGTAAAAATTAACATATTGAACATTTTTTTTTTTACAAATATTTAGCACGCAATTCACATTAATTTGCACGACCAATCCCGAAATTCGCACGACACCCCTTCCCCTTCAAAATCGAAGATCCAGTGCGGATCGGCAACACATCTTGCCTTCCCTTCCGTCTGGTAAAAATTAACCTATTCAACATTTTTTTTTACCAATATTTATCACGCAATTCACATGAATTAATATGATATTATAAAATTATTATTATTATTAACTATTAAATATTTTAAATATTTAAATGTTATGTACATTTTTTGATTTAATATGAAATGAAACAATATATTTTTTATATATTTTTTTTAATACTTTTGTGCATGAATAATAAAAAATATTGATATTTGTAAATTAAGAAATGTTTTATGACTTCAGTCAACAATATACTTTTTTCAGTTCATAAAATGTTATATTTAAATTAATATTAAATAAATACATATGAACATTGCCGTTATGTAAAAAGAGCCAAAAGAAAATATAAATCATTTCATTTTTAAATTTTAAATTTTTATAACTTCATAATTTTACTATTTTACACTTGTATAGTACAATTACAATGTATTTGTACAAAATGTTTGCTATATAATAATAAACATAACAAATGTATATGAAAAATCTAATTCATTGTATGAATAACTAACTAAGGAGTATCTACACTACAGGCATATACATCGGTACATGTACATGTCTTGTTTCTACTGAATACAGTTGACATAAACTGAAAAAACTCATTGCTATAACGTAATTCATTATTGCGTTTACGTTTTGGAACCATTGTATAAAACTCAATATGCACACAATTCCGTATGAAAGTCGGGCTCACAACTGGTGAACGAAAAAAACAAATACGGCATAGCAGTGGTGGTAATTCCCATCTATTAATACCATCGAACAATCTATATTAACCAATATTAGTTATATTTATGTAATTTATAATGAATTATTTTTATTGTCAATACAATTATTATACAACGGGCTATACTTAATGATACCATATAGATTACACGCCACCGCGATTCCGATAACCAGTCCTCACCGGTGGACGCATACACCTTCTTCTTTTTTTTTTTTTCTATTAATAAGTCACAACAACTTTGGTTATTGACTTTTGTTATACATAGTAAAATAGAATAATTATGTGTTTAGATAAAGAATATTACATTTTATACATATAGAGAGGAATCGGAGGGTGAGTTATACAATTCAAGTTTGAGGTGTGAGCGAATATTTAGATTAGTTTATATAATTTGGTAAGTTTTAAGAAGGTGAATATTTTTTGGGTGTTGTCTGGATCAGGTTCTAATGCTTCTTGAAGGTTGTCAGCTAGCATACACGTTCTATTAAACGCTCATGATGTTATGGTAACATTCTTCGGTGTCGCACAAATCAATAAAATTACTCCCAACCATAAGACATGTACATGTCAAAAAATGCTAATTTAAAGAATTTTAAATTTCAAAACTTTTTTCAGAAGTGAATAGTATGTTTTTAAATGAATTGTAATTTTTATGTTCGATATTGGTAACATTAGTACCTGTTCTTTACATTTACAGAGTCCTGAAACCTACACGAAAAAAAAACTTATATATTTTATAGAAAATTAAAAAAAAGACCACTAGATTTTATTAACTTCGTGATATGGAAAATAAATGTCAAATTTGTTGGAGTAAAGTTAACTTAAATAGTATTTAAGTTTGCATGAATATCTCTTCAGCATCAGAATCTCTACAATCATCCAAATCAAATGCTATATTAATTAATATCGGTGATAGTTATATTTTAAAATTTACAGGTTACCCTGTGCAGACTAATTGGATAAATATAAAAATTTACTAAGTATAAGAAGAACTTTGAATCATGGATAAAAGAGTAACTTAGGAACTTAAACAGCGTTAGGGCTGTAGACACGGGTGTTTAAGGGTTAAGATACCTTCTTCTACGTTTAAGAACAATTATCAAAGTAGAAATTAATTTTTTTCATGCACAAAAGTATTAAAAAAAATATATAAAAAATATATTGTTTCATTTCATATTAAATCAAAAAATGTACATAACATTTAAATATTTAAAATATTTAATAGTTAATAATAATAATAATTTTATAATATCATATTAATTCATGTGAATTGCGTGATAAATATTGGTAAAAAAAAATGTTGAATAGGTTAATTTTTACCAGACGGAAGGGAAGGCAAGATGTGTTGCCGATCCGCACTGGATCTTCGATTTTGAAGGGGAAGGGGTGTCGTGCGAATTTCGGGATTGGTCGTGCAAATTAATGTGAATTGCGTGCTAAATATTTGTAAAAAAAAAAATGTTCAATATGTTAATTTTTACCAGACGGAAGGGAAGGCAAGATGTGTTGCCGATCCGCACTGGATCTTCGATTTTAGAGGGGAAGGGGTGTCGTGCGAATTTCGGAATTGGTCGTGCAAATTAATGTGAATTGCGTGCTAAATATTTGTAAAAAAAAAATGTTCAATATGTTAATTTTGACCAGATGGAGGGGAAGGCAAGATGTGTTGCCGATCCGCACTGGATCTTCGATTTTAGAGGGGAAGGAGTGTCATGCGAATTTCGAAATCGGTCTTGCAAATTCATGCGAATTCCATGCTAATTTTTCGTAAAAAAAAAATTTTGAATATATTAATATTTACCAAGGGGGGGGGCTGGTGAGACGTGTTGCCAGCCCCTCCCCCATGGATTTTCGATTTTGAAGGGGAAGGGGTGTCGTGCGAATTTCGGGATTGGTCGTGCAAATTCATGCGAATTGCATGCTAATTTTTCGTAAAAAAAAAATTTTGAATATATTAATATTTACCAAGGAGGGGGCTGGCGAGACGTGTTGCCAGCCCCCCCCCCATGGATTTTCGATTTTGAAGGGGAAGGAGAGTCGTGCAAATTTCGGGATTGGTCGTGCAAATTCATGCGAATTGCATGCTAATTATTTGCATAATTTTTTTTTAGATTTTTTACTGGGGGGGGGCTGGCAACATGCACGTCACGACGCGTTCTATTAAGTCTTGTCAATATCAGCCGAAAATCCGATTAAACGACATTAGACGCATTCGCTAGCCGGTTATTAATAATTATTCAAAAGCTTATATGCAAGGATTATTCTCCTAAGTGTACGAATAATGCCGCACAACGTTGTGTGGGTTTTATGCGAGTGTTATATGTCACCTCTCGGAATCTACGTCGATCGTAGAAGCTTGTACAACAAGAAACGTGAAATTATTTTTCACTGGGTCGGTAAGCGAACGCGTCCATTTCAAAATATTGGATACAGGCATGTCGACGTAGTGAATAAATATAATTGCATATTGGCCACGGAAAAATCTGTTGAATTTTCAGTTACAAATCGCCCGTCTATTATATTATATTTGACTTTCAAAACATTTCTATATTATGTGGTTTATGAAAATTTTCGGAATATTTTATTGAGAGAATATTTTCTAAAATATTTTGAATTGTAAAACGTAAAGTACAACAAACATCATGGTTTCGATTAAAATAACTATTTTAATGTATTGTAAATATAGTAGAGTAACGTATTTATAAAAAATAACAATAATAATTGTATGGTCATAAAATTAATGAAATTGACTTCAAACATTTAAAGTTTCAAATTTAAAGTGTTCATCATCACATACTGACATGATAAACGTATTTTTTTTATTTTCGTCCAAATATGAATTATTTAAACAATAATTTCTCGTTTTAATTATTTATACAATTATTAATAATTTCAATTAAATATAAACATAAAACCTTTTTCGAGTGATAAAAAAGCATTAAAAAAATAAAAATATCATTTTCCTAGACGAATAAATCTTTTTTTTTGCACTCGCTTTATTGCGGAAACTATTTATGCGAAATGCCTTTTAATACTTTTGTAACCCTTCATATCAACATTTAATATCTAGGATAGTACCTACACAGTCGTTGTATATCTGATATATTTTTTTCAGGTCTAAGATAAGAGTACTCAATAAACTGTTTTTCAAAATGCTTGATGGCAATAATTAAGGTGAGAAAAATTGAATGGGTAAATTTTACATAAATATGATGTAAAATAAAAATTTAATAATGAATATGTAATATTTGGATGATGATGTAGAAAGTATCTTGAAACGTCATAATACGTTAAATAAATTCATTGTAGTAACTGGATTTTCATAGTATATAAGGATAAGTGTAATCAGTAGTCATTGGTATTAATGAGTTGTTGAAAACAATTTCGTTCGAACTATTGACACAAAATTAAATCCTTTTACTTGGAGAGTGGTTGATTGAAAACTATATTGTATATTCTTTACAAACACTAGACCGCAATAATATTTAAGACCTAATAAGCTCAGTAATTGAAGTTTTCTAACAATCACTCAACAACAACGCTGCTTTATCAAATCGACCAGCAATATTATCTCTACAACTAAAAAAATATAATATATTTTATACAGTTTGCAGTTGAAACATTCAAGTGTAACAGTAAGACGTCTACTCACAATTAGTTTCGTAAGATAACCAACATTCATTAAAGAATGAATTCTACAAATGTAATCGATAATATCAATATTCAAACCATATTTGCTGAAATATTAATTAAAAACATTTTTGACGATACATATGAGAGTTTATTTTAAATTATTTGTTATTAATGTAAATGTGCAGAAGTTTATCTCACATTCAAAATTAATTTAATTCAAACACATAATAATTTGATTCGACACTTAAACTATAATTTCATCGAATCAGACAGTTAAATGTTCCATATAAAATATCGAATAGGGTGCTATAATAGAAATAAAAATCATGATTCAGTCGTCAAATAACCCCGATGAGTTTTAATTTTATATCTATTATTGTATGATAATATAATCCCACAAGGTTTAAAAAGGTTTAAAATAAAAATTCATTAATTAAGAAAATTATAATTGTACATGCTTGATAGTTCAGGAGTTTAGATTTTTGAGAGTTGTGAAATATTAATTATAACAACATGTGTATATGATTTTACTAAATTTTCGAATTACTTTTTTAAACTTATAAAACCAACAATTATAATAAAAATCGTAAAATGATTGATTACGCCATATTATATATATATTTTATACTTATATACAAATAATAGACGGAGTTGGATTTTCAACAATTGAATGCAACTTAATTTAATGTACAGTTAGATTAATTTATTTTTTAAACATAAAGTAGCATATCTATTCAAATCAGATAAATCAAAAGGAGTGCAAAACCAATATTCATAAACATTTTAACTTTTATTAAAACTTTTACTAATAAAATTAAAAATAACTCATATCAGAGTTTATTAAATGTACAATTTTTGATCTAATGATATATTGTGTAAAACTTTTATCATTATTATACTAACTCACAAAGTGCAAACCGAAAACATCAGTATTGTTGCTCAGAGTTGAAAGTTTACAACAAATAGCATGATAATATTATTTGAAAACTTCAGTCAAATATATTTCAAGTAAAATACCTATACTATTAACATTTAAATGATGATACTTCACATAAGATTATTAAATATATTAATTATTTTGTAATAGTTCTCTAATTGTTTTATTGTACTCTTTTTCTATGTAGTAATCTATGTTAATTTGTTCTATAATAATATTATATAATTAATTGTTGAGCTTAATATATAATAAAAGAATATTTAAAAAAAATTATTGTTTTAGTAATAAAAATTAAAGCATTTTGGGAGTGCCGTGGATTTCAGCCTATTATTTATTAACAATATTTTTGTTTATAAATAAATAAACAGTTAGTTTAACTATAGAATAAATAATATAATAATAAAGTAGCGACTTTATATACCTTTATATTTCCTAAGAATATAATATTTTTAAATACGCACCTATTACTTTTGTAAACATGGAAAAATCATTTCGAGATACAGTGGACTCCATTTAAGATATACGCATTGGAATTAAATCCATTTCTTAAAGATTAACCATAAAAATATAAATTAGTTCAAAGACATAAACTTTTTTAAAAATGAAAAGTTTTTATTTTGAACACGTAAGCCATACTAATTGGGAAAAAATATTAAATTAAATAATACATAGATAAATATACCTATATGTATATATAAAATAATAATGAATAATATTATTTCAGAACGCACACATTTTTAGCTATTTTACATTGTTAAGTTTTTGGAAAGAGACTTCAATTTGTCCTAAATCACGATTTTTTCCTTGGGAGAAAAATGTTTTCGAGATATAGTCGAAAATATAAACGACCGCGATAATATTTACGGTAAAACTGAAATCAATGTGGTAACTGTTTTTTTGTTAAACTTTAAGTGTTTTTTATTCATGCATGTAAGTTCATATTAAGATTTTGTAGCGCATAGTTAGTTAAATTTCAATGCATATAAATTCACGGTTTACTGATATAATTAAATTATGATAATCAAATGTTAAATATAATATATTATTAACCTTGATTTATTTATTGAAAACTTAAAGGAACCGATAAAAATAGAATTATTGTTTACTTATTTCAAAGTCGAGGTATGAAATCATAATATATTATAACTCATTATACGATATTATATCGTATTATGTGATGGTTGTAATCTAGACACGGCGAACAAAATGATCAAAGACTCTCATTTATTCGTGTTTTACTAATTTTTAAGACATTTAATGTTAAGGTACTATTAATATTGATTTTATTTCATTTAAAAAATAACGCATAATAAATCATACTATAGTAAAAAAAAATAATAACAATTATAATAATTTAAAAATAATACTAGTTAATTATGATATTATTATAGTGTTTTAAATTATCATATGAATCAAAAACATGTTTTTAATCGGTTATATAAATATTCCCTGCCAGAATATTGAATTTAATTTTTCTATGTTTATTTTTCCCGTCATAATACTGCCTGGAAACGCCTAACCTGGAGCGAGTGGGTCAATGGTAAGATTTAAATCGATAAAATATATGATAATACTACAACGAAAATGTGTGCATATATTAGTGATTCAATTACACATTTTTATACATATAACTCCGTTAAATGGGGTGATTTAAATTAACGCTTAATAGAAAGAAAAGAGCGAGGAGACATTAGAAACGTTTAATTTTTACATTTATCGCCACATGCACGTCAGTCATAAACCGTAACAGTAATATTCGCAAACGTAGCGCACGTTCGTGTTATAAAATAAATATTTTCACCAGAATCTTACGAGCTTTTGTGTTTTTTAAACAAAGTAACTTTTGACGTTGCGTGAACAATTGAGATATTTGGTAAGATGTCGATTTTTTTAAAGAATCACTTTCATTACACGAATGTACGGAGTGTAGTTTAAACTATGAAATCGTCAATAATCACGGTGGTTAATTAATAACGCACATGCCAACGTTCACTATATAAATGTATTTGTATAATACAATGATGTTTGAATGTTATGCGCTTAATGTGAACTTTTACTTCTGGACAGAAGAAGCTAATACCTGTACCGTAACTATCCACCGTAGTATCCCTGACTAATTTTATTTTGGCGCTTAGTGAATTAAAAAAAAAACAAATTTTAAATCAACTCAAATGTGCCCTCTTACATTGCTGCACCTTTGGCAACCACCCATTTTGCCAAGCTCTAGTTACGGTACTTGCTAAAACTGCAGTTCACGCCAATCGTTTGTGAGCGTATCAGAAATTAAGTTATAAATATACAAAAAAAAAAAAAAAAAAAGGAAAATATTAAAGAGAGCAATTGATATAATAATTTGGTTTGGAATAAGCCCCCATATTATTCCGTTCCCACCAAAAACTATTTAATGTAGAGTTTAACTTTATATATATTTTATTTTATTTCTTTTTCTATGATTATGGTCATCCAATTCAAACGAAATTTTAATTTCTCATTAAATATTATTTTCCCAGACCATTATGTGTGCCATAATTTTGAAATAAAATTTACGCAAAATTGTACAGTTTATTCGCAAAACATTTATGCAGTTCTTCACGAAAACCACCGTAAAAATTACGCTTTAATTTGATAAAATCGTAAATTGTAATCGTAAATCGTAATATAATAAGGTGTTTAAATGAAAATGTCGGTCACCACAACAAAATTCATTTCCTAAGAAAATGCAATCGTGAAATCATTTAAATATGATAATTTACTGCAGTACGTCGTTCTCGGATGATTTTTTTTTTCCGGATCAACTATTTAACTTCCTTTATCCGGTTTCCCGATGCAATATTTCTGCGAAATGTTATCTTATTATATTTTAATTCATCTCCGCTCCGAATAGCAGAATAGACATTAAAATATATCGGGAATATTTACGTAGAATAGTGAGTAATTATTAGAAGGATGTCGTATGACTCATTCAGCGTTAAAATTGCCGTTAAACATTCAAAATATTAAAAAACCGACATGTAACGTGGTGAAACAATTCACAATGGCCAAAGTTTTAATTTAAATATCTGTGTAATGACTCAAAATGTTTTGGAGCGCAATGATTTTACTGTCTAGCGATGTTCGCCAAATACTTCCAGTCATTCCAAGATCGACTACAGCCTAGGGTCAACTAATTGTAAATAAAACATACGTATTAGTTTTTAACTTAATCATTTCGGTATTCATAATAAAAGCTTATAAAAGTAATGTTAAAAGTATTAATAAACTAATGAAAAATTAATAGATATCATACATTCATAATGTGGAATAGGTTTATGTATTGCTTATTTCTACATCTAACATAAACGTAGTGTGGAAAAACACCAAGCTTTTTAAAGAGAAAACTCAAATGGATGCCTGTGTCATTGTTATAACCCTGTTGTTGGAGTATAAGAACACCAATAACAGCTAATCTGGTTTGATCGTAAAAAGCGGCTAATAGGATAACGAAGAAATACTGATGAGTTCAACAAATCCTACCATCCGGGACACGGAGTCTCCCAGCGACACCTGGTTTGTATACGGAGCTGAATATTGCACCAGGCCCACCACTAGCCGTCGTGGCAGCCAGGGCAGTGGGAAGGGTACATACCTCAAGTTGATCAACTGATGTGAACTCAAAACCTAGTCAGTACCACGAAAGAAGGGAGTCCCGTAATAAGTCGCACCGGTAGCAGAGATAGTGCTCTTCAAGAATGAGGTGCCTACCTTGGTTGAAACGTGGTGGCTGTGGGATCGGTGCTTGATAGGAACAAAACACTTCACCTTGGTGAGGGTAAGGAACTCAACAGCGAAAATCGACAAATCCCAAAATGGTACGGGTCTCAGACCCGGTGTTAGTGGTCTCTATAACAACCCGGTCAACAAGCTGACTGAACCCCTGCTAAATAACTCCACAGACCTAATACATTGTCCTCAGCTGTAATAAGCTTCCTCAAAAACCGGATAACACAGTATCATTGTAAAATTCAACTATAATTATTTCGTATGAAGTAGAATGGTAAGAATAATTAGTTTCTTTTTTTAAAATCTAGTGATGTTACTTGACAGTTCTTTATCCATCTCGATATTGATAACAACAACCAAAATGCTATGAATTAATTTTTATTGTTTTCGCTAAGAAATTGATCATTTTTTAATTCGACACGACTAAAATTGTATCTTATTAGCATACACTGAGTTAAATACATTAATTAAATCCTATAAATCGTAGACATGTTTGTACGCAACATGCAAGTGATTAATTTTATACTTTATCCCCAGTAGCAAGTTTTATAACTCGTATACTCGTTACACTCGATATTCCATAAGAATATTATAATAAATAAAATGCGGTACAGCACATTCAAATATTGACTAATACCGATCGTAAACTATTCCGTTGTTCTTCGATATTGAACCTTTGAAATATTCATTGACTTAATATTACATAACATGACTATTATATTAAAACATATACTTACGATTCCAACAAAAACGTCTTTAGGTTATTGATTCATTTGTTTTCGTATAATTGTATAATACATTTGTATATTGAACATGACGGGAAAATAATTTATCACAAATCATGTACTAGTCACGAGTGTTAATATTTATCCGAATTTCAAAAATTATTAAAAACTGTTTTGTACTATAAATTGTACATGTTTTAATTTAGTTGATATGTTGAAACGTACCTGAAAAAAAAAATTAAAAAAACAATTAGTTATTAATTTATGAAAATTATCATGTAAATATATAAATTGAAAGAACAATGTTTGTGTAATCACAAATTTACACTTCATAGTTTTATCAACTATTTTACACCAAGAATATTTTATTTTCAGATAGATCTTAAATCTTATATATTAAAGTACTTGTCATACAATTTATTTGCAATACCAAAAATAAATAATACAAATACACATCTATAAATTAAGATTCAAGAATAAATTAACAATATATTAAAAAAAGTAATACAATTATGACAATGTATGACTATTATTGCGTCAATTGAATAAAAACTCTAATTCTATTTTCTGTACAATAAAAGAATGTTACATTGAATAATATTCTCCATGTCATTCCATCAAAATACACTATAAATTTTCTGTCAATATCGTTAAAAATAATACAAATAATTATTCATAACAAATATTTAATAATTGATTAGAATATTTAATCATTTGGGTATGGATATTATGAAATTCCTATAGTTTAAATTTACTTAAAATGTTGATAAGATAGGTTAACCTAATACGGTTATTTTACTTGGAGGGCTTATAGTATTAAAATAGATACAATAATAATAATAATTATAATAATCATATTATTAGTCTTTGATTGAAGCAATTGAAAATTGCAAATTTTTTTGATTGCTATTAACTTCATGTTCTGTCCAGATGCATAGTCAAACCGGTGGTGGGGAAAAGGGGCAGCTGGGTATTCTTGCCTCAGGCGGTGTTGGTATAAGGGCATTTCATAAGTTTATGAATAATAAAAAAGTCATGAATATACCCACTATTTCCACCTACGAAATGACGTTGCATTTTTATGAGCCCCAGGCGTCAAATTTCCTAGCTCCTAGTCGAACAGTCTGTTTTATTTCATCTGCCCAAATGTCAATTTTTTTTTCCACGTAATAAAATGTGATGACGCAACATGAAAATACAATCATTATAACACACAAAAGTAACTACAATTAAATCCAAGTATTTATTTACAACGGTACAAAATAATTATTTTGCTCCGACCTTAAAGGTTTTAATAGATTTATTTTTTGCACCAGTCATTCTTGCGGAATTGACAATTTTTGTTTTAATTTCGAATACATGTTCTGAGTGTTTTTTCACTCTCTATAAAATTCTAGAGTTCAATTTGATTTACGTGTTTTTATTTTTACTTTTTTTCTAATTAAATTATTTTTATATATTTGATTCTTCAAACAACTTAAGAAATGTTTCAGTAGTATTCCTTCATCTAAATAATAACTAAGATATTCTAAATATTCTTCGAATAAAATATGATAGTCATATAATAGTTATATCTACGTGTCTAATTTACATACGCGATTTTTTATTTAAAATTTCTTGATTGGGTTTAGCTGAGCCTTTCTTAATATTTTCAGTATATTCGCTGCAAATGGGCATGTCCCGTTTCCGCCAAATAATAGGTTCCCTGATTTACGCATAGCTCTTTTCCGCCAAAAACGAAAAAGGTATGATTCCCGTTTCCGTCAGTTATTATTTGGGAACCATGTACAATATATATTCTATATTATAAATTATTTATATTATTATAACTATAAATTATAATACAAGTAGATAATAATAATACATTAATCGAATATAGGCACAATTAAATTATAGTATTTAAATATTATGTAATTGCATATTATAATATATCATTTATATTCAACAATTTCAAATTATAATACAAGTATAGGTCAAATATAGTCTATATAGAGTTTGAAAAAACACATATCGTTATTTTTAAATAATTAAAAATGTCACAAAAAATAATTATTATTATAATACAAGTATATGTCAGGTTTTAAAAAATCATATAGTTAAAAGAAACAGTTTTGACAAAAGTTTACCTACTAATTTCATTGGAATTTTTTTTTGTGATTACGTCTTCTGTAGTTTTAAATGGTTTAATATTTTTTATTCTTTGAAATTTTTTTCAAATATCATTGCTTTTACCTGCATGTTACATTACTATATTTTATACATACCACAACGGCACAACATATATGGCTTAAAAATTAAAACCTTTTTTTTCCAAAATTTTTTTGGCGGAAACGGGAATCGTGCCTTTTTCGTTTTTGGCGGAAAAGAGCTATGGCGGAAACAACCAATATTATTTTGGCGGAAACGGGTAACTCCCGAAAAACAACACACCATCATGATAAAAATTATTTATTCGGAAATTATAAATGATAAAAAAAAATTTTTATGATAAATGTCCAAACTAATTAACACACAAATTCTAAAATGTACAATGCAAATAAAAACATCCATTGGTTTGTTAAAATAAATATGTAAGTAAATCAATATTAATTATTCCTAACAACTATAGGTTTTTCTCATATAAATATGGGTGGATAACAACAATAGACATAAATCATTCATTGATGACGGATAAAATGTATATAAATAAATATTATATTAAGATAGTATATACATAATATAATATTTACAGTTCATACACACCATTTTACAACAAAAAACTTATTTGTTTTCAAATGTTTCTGAGATTAAGATGAAAATGGTATCTTACTAATTAATGTGAGAGTAATGTTAATAATGTGGTAAAAAACAAATAGGACTATTTTGAAATTTCATTACGTTAATTTAATTATTTCACGGTTTGTTACAAAAAAAAACTGTCTGTAGTTGAATAAGCGTTTGAATAAAAATTAACGGTTAAATATGACCAGAAAGTGTCGAAGTAGTACTATGTACCTTGAGAGTTCAATAGCTTTTGGACAAACATAAAAAAAACCTTTTTCCTTGGTGTTCTTATTTACATTCCTTGGTGTGTGTGCGATTTTATTTGCTCCGGACATTGTGTACAATTATTATTGCAGTCAAAATAAATAAAACCAAATAAACGACAGAACAATGTGAGTGATTCTTCTGTTTGAAATGGCCTAAAATGTTCGAGAAAGTTTATCTACAGAATAGATTTCAATATGTTCGAAGTCTAATTAATCGTATATATATAAAAACAAAACGTAATAATGTTTAATAATTCTGGACACTAGTTTATTTTTAATGTGAGTGAAACATGATGATTTTTTTTATTCAAGTTAAACGTTACCATGATATTTAATGTATAATGAATAAAAAAAAAGAAAAAGTTTTCCATTTTATTGCGTGCGTTATAGTCTATAACTAATAGCTAAAATTACTAAATTGATTCAAAATATAATTCATGGTAATATACTATACACTAAAGTTATTATTAAACAAATTAATTATGATTAAAATCACTCTTAGTATTTTAATATTCCATGCTATTAATACGAATATTAAATATACGAGTATAATTGCCATTTTAATTGAATCATATGAAAATTCAGTAGAAAATATTTACACTAAGAATGGCTTGTAGGTAGGTATCCTACCTATATTATATGAGAATTTTCAAAAATTTACAATTATGAGAAAACCGTAGTTTTATGGAAAAATTCTTAAAAGATAAAATATACTCAAAAAAAGAATTATAAGAAAAAAATTAAAACTTGGTATTGACTTTTATATAACGTGATAGTTTTACAAGAAAAAAACTATAAAAACAAACCCTAAAAAAATGATGATGTCATAACTAAAACATAAATGTTCAGTATAATGAAATAATAAAATAATCTGATTCGTATCATTGTATCAACAGTAGGTATACTATAAAGAAAACTCTGAATACATTCATAAATATAGACATATTCATATAGGCCAATGGTTATAAAAATATACAACTCAGGTTATAAAAAGGAAACGTGTTAACAGTATACTATATGTACTTAAAGGTTTAAGTAAATTACAAAAACAAATATTTCATTCAATTCTATTTTAGTATAACACATTAATAATGATCCAGTTTTGTCAGCATCTATTACTTTAGTTTGAGATTGAAGGTTGACAATAATTGCAATCCATTATAAAAAAAAAAACGAAAACAAGAAGTATAGGTGAAATATATAATACAGTTATCGGCAAGCTTAATATGATTTGAATCAAGATTTTTACATTACATAACTAAAAATTATAAAAATGATTTGCCTTATAGGCTTATACATACATTTTCTTTGAAAGGATTTTCATGTAATAATTACATTATTTATACTTGTATTTATTGTTTTTTTTTTTTTAAAAAACAGTTTTTGTCTTTTTCAATACACTTTAATTCTACTTTAATTCTTATTAATATATTAATCTTTTACATTTCATTATAGTATTTTTGAACTAAATATTATTTTAAAGTTGTAATATCCCTATATCGAGTACCAATTACAATAAAAATATTTATTTTTTATAAACTTTAAGTTTTAAAATCCTAATTATTTTTATTATTGTTATGATGAATTTGATTGTTGTTGTTCATTTCAATGTTATAATTTTAAAATATTGATAAATAAATTATAATTTAATAGCATTCACATATTTATATCAACAAAGTTTTGATCCACGATACCATTATTCTTTATCAAACCGTGCATTTTTAATGCTCAAATTTCTTTATCATATAAAAAAAACCACATAGAACTAATAAACTTTAAAAAATAATAATACAGTGAATTCTATTTTAATAACACCTGCCAATAACAGAAACCATAAAATAGTCATTTTAAGAATATTTTCAGATGAATAATTATGAATAAATTATCACTTCACTTTTTCAACTGCTCAGTCTTTATATAGTTCGTTATGGACAGTATAATAAAATAAAGTTTTTTTTTTTTTTTTTTTATCAGTAAGAGTTTTTAAATAAGTTCTGCTATAAAACAGCGGGCAAGATTTTCTTCTCATTATGAAAAATTCACGTTATGAAAAATTGTAAGACATAATATTTATACTATGTTATAATGTGTCAATTATTACATTACTTTTTAGCTTAATTAACCCATAAATATTATTATTAATACTTTTAAATGACAACTAAATACACAAATATTCATAACCATATGCTATTAGAGTCATATTGTGATATTTAGGTTCTTTACAGTATTATTAACAAATATCAAAGAAAGACACACAAATATATATGATATAAACGCGCAATGATGATTAATAAGAACAAAAATTAAAATATATGTTCATTTATGTGCTAGTTTAAGTAAGGTAAACATATCGAACTTCAATATCTCACATGATTGCCAAGATCATTGGATATGAAATATTTTAGTCAGTTAGGTACAAAACAATTTATTTTCTTATAAATATGAAATCTTTAAAACAAAATGTATGTTTAAATCTATACGTATCAAAGCTTTAATAAAATGTAATTCACAACTGTATATAATCAGCGTTGCTATTATTAATCTAATTTTTAATATAGTATTAAAAATATAATGTACAACTTCAATATGAATACACAGTTTCTTTTCAAAGTCATTTTTTTATTCATCTTTAAACATTAATACATGCGAGAATTTCTCGGTCGAAATGATTTAAATAATAATACGCTCAAATATTCGTAGGCGAAATTCCCATAGAAATAATGATTAATGTTCAAAAGAATAAACATGGTTCGTTTAAAATGATAACCAGAAAAACGCTTTTGTTTATAAGATCCATTTTCGAGAAATGGATAAGAACTAATGAACAAACATTACATAAGTTTCTTCAATAATTTATATTAAATTCATTTTAAGCAACACATAAAGTTGAACAATTTAGCAATAAAAAAATAAATAAATAAATAAAAACAAAAAAGGTGACTATTGTAATACATTGACAATAAACAAGACATCTGGTAAATCAAGGATTTAATAATTCATAGATGTCTTTTAAAATGGAAAGAAGTGTTTTACGTAGCGGTATATACCTATTGAACCGGTACGCGCATTAGTATCATTGCAGCGCGGTGGACAACGTAAAAAAATAATATATTATACTAAGTACTACTATTACTACTATTATTTCATATCTGATAAAATAATATTTATTTCAAGTTATTATGCTTTGTATGACAGTGAGTACAGAAATTTTATAATTTCATGTAATAAATATATACCGTGTGTCCGCGAAAACAGGGTACACTATACCACTCATTACCCTGTACATATTTTTCTATTTTGTTTTCGAGACGTTAAATTAGACTATTGGATCTTTAATTTCGATGATTTACAATTTTTTTTTACTCACGTATTTTACGCATGCGCAACATAACTTCACTTTTTTCAAATGGCAACCCCTATTTTTAATATCATTTTTGGATTAATGGATTTTTTTTAAGTAATTTTGATTTAACAACTACTACTCTCAATCCAATATTAACCGAATGAGAGCGATTTAAAATTTAAATAAAAAATTTAAAAAAAATTATTTTGTAAACATTTATTTTTTAATTTTAATTTTATTATTTTAAACTCTGCTACACATTTTTTATTTACAATTCAATTTACAAAAATCACAAACATAAGTTACTCGATAAATTGTTCCAAAGTTCTTCCATTGTTTAAAACGCATGCTTCAAATCAACGTCAACATTCACGATTAGTTGCTGACAGTATTTGATTTTCATTCAAGAGGTTACATGCGTGTGTAATTTTATTTTTAAAGTCTTGAATGTTGATTGGAGGATCAGTGTACACAGCATTTTTCAAATGTCCCCACAAAAAAAAATCTAACGGTGTAAGGTCAGGTGACCTTGGAGGCCACTCTACTAGTCCGTGTGTTGCAATAAATTTTTCACCAAATCTTACTTAGGACCTCATTTCTACGACGGAACTTATTTAAGATATTTAGGAAGATATTTAGATTTTTTGCGTGATGATTTGCCACTTTTATTAGATGATTTTTTCTTAGATACACGTAGAAACATGTACTATCAACAAGATGGGGCACCTGCTCATTATTCACGAATTGTACAAGAATTTTTAAAAGTAATAAATAATAAATAAGTATAGCTATTACTTTATTATATTTTTTAATAAAAATTATTTAGATTTTTTCTCTACACCTAAGTCATTTGGGGTATTTCTAATATTTAATATGTTATGATATATATTTTTAAAAATGAATTTGATTTTTTTTTGTAAAAATTATTTTTTTATTATTATATTATTTTGTAAGAGTTAATACTATATTATGTAGAAGATATCATTATATCTATGTAGATTATCTTAATTCGTTGGAATTTAACATTTTTCACTATAGACATGCATAGACCTTTATTTTAGGGGTTTCCTACAATACTTTTTGACCTATAACATATAGAGGTACAAGTATTTAATACATTTTAATGTATAAATAATGAAATAAAGATAACATTAATTTTTATTTAATACAAGTATTGTAGTATATCAGTCCTAATAAATACGTTTTCTATGACTCTCGTATACTTTTTTCTGATAGTATCTTATTGTTTATGATTTTTACATTTATAGTTGATTATAGAAGTTACATTATGGCAATAACTTTTTGCATGAAAATTTAGAAAATTTTATTTTATGTTTTCTATCACGAAACTATTTACTACATTACTACATTAACTAAATATATTAAAATAATTTTATTTTATTTGAGCAACATCAGTTAAAATACTGTCCCTTAACTATAAAACTTAATTTGTAGGATTCAATTTATAACATTTCAAGGAATGTTCCTTACACATAATGTGTTAGTAAAACGGTGAATATGATGAAGTATAATGGGAGACAGTTTAACTAATAACTGCAGGCAGTAAATTATATTTTTTAATAATTATTCGAATAGAAAGAGAATATCATTATTGTTCATAATATTATAAACGTGTGTATGTGTGTATGTGTTATTACAATATACAAGTATATGTACTTATATATCAAAGTAAGAACGCCTATCCATTTTTAACGACTGCAAAACAATGACAACACTTGTCGCGAACAGAAGTTTGTCCAATAACCGCAATCATTATACGTAGTTCCATACATAACGCCTATAAGGTCTGAAATAGTAAACCATGCCGACGAGACTTGATAGCCGAAATGCTCTAATGCGAGGCGACCAGTTCAAATGCTTAAGATTTCCGGTTTGTCCTGGGGTGATGTAGCCCTGCTCATTGTAGTGGACCATCCCTGGTAGCTTGGTATTAGTGGACTACCGGTACAGATTACTGGTTTTAACTCGAGATTATAATACAGGGTCACACCACGCAGTGCGATAGTAGTATTAAAATATAACAAAGCTAGGTTTATCAGCTTTTTCAATAGTATTAAATCACAAATGTTCTTTATATCACCTACAACGTGCGGCTGGCGTGCAAACCTGCCATTTTGCTTTGCTGATAACCTGCAGATATTTTACCTTACATTCATAAAAATATTATAAAAAGCATGGAGTTTTCTGGGAAACTAACAAGCATGAGTGCGTGCGTGTGTGTGTGTGTGTGTGTGTGTGTGTGCGTGTGTGTGTGTGTGTGTGTGTGTGTGTGTGTTTGTTTTTGTGTGAGTGTTTTTATGTTTTTGATAGCTGCATTGGCCGCTTTTATCAAGTTAAAACCCTGGAATAATATAATATCACACTCAGTGTTAACATACACTCAGTTTGTGTTAAATAAAAAGGGAAGATTATTCAAAAGTTGAATAATTACTATATTATGCATTTATTTTTAGAATTAGTTAAAAGAAGTATTCATAATTTAATAATTGTTCTAAATTTATTCATCATATTGCGTAAATAATATAGAATTTATAAGTGTGTGTTTTGACGGAAAAATAGAAATTATTCATGGTGCATTACAATAACATGTAGATAAGTACTGCGTAATTCTCCGTTAATGTCATCCGGGTTATTCAAATGCCATTTTTATCATTAAGTCAACTAAACTCTTAAATAATTCACATAGAGTTGACATGTAATTAATTTCTTAAACGAATCAGGTAGGAAAGTGGTTAATGAAATCCGTCTGTGACAATTGAACAAAAACAAATTACAAAAGGGAAAATACAAGTAGGTATACAATTCAATTATTATTTGTAATATATATATAATTTACTACGTATTATTCATAATTTAATCGTAACCTGCGAATTAGTTCATAACAGTGAAGAGTAACTGGTGGTGTGTCTAAAATTGTTAAGCTACCGGTGTATAAAATTACACCATTATTTTAACATTGTATGAAAAAAGAAAAATGTATCAATAAATAAATTATTGTCTTAAATTAGTAAAAGGTCCATCTCTTTAGACATATATGGTATTATTTGCAATAGTTAAATATTTCTAAAAACCAAATATTTTATTTAATAATAATTTAAAAAACGTATATATATTTGTTGGCCTACAAGAGCGTACAATTTTCAAATATTTGTCTCATAACTTTTAGTAACCTTACCCAATTCAGGAGCGGATCCAGCTTACCTTAACGGGGGGAGGGGGGGGGGGGCGGATTATAAATAATATCGCAATAATATTGTTGTTATCGACACTTCATATGTTTATGTTATAAAAATAAAAGACGAAACTTTGTGACAATAACAATTAACAATACATTAGAATGGTATAACACAAAATAATGTAATTTAATAGTACAACAAATAAGATACAACACATTTTGATACGGCTGACGGGGGGGCAGTCGCCCCTACCACCCCCCCCCCCCCCTGGATCCGCGCCTGACCCAATTGTTAAATTGAATATTATTATAATTCATTAAAGATATTAAAGATTCAATAAAATGTATTTCCTTAAAATCATAAATTATAATTTGGTGACTTGGTTATGTCTACTATTATATAAGTATACCGTTTATAGCAATTTAAATTTTTATTAAAAGGTGTATAATTATGCCAAGAAAAAAAAAAAATTGAAGTATACTGATAGTTTGTTTTGAAATGTACACTAACATTTATATATTAAGTAATATAATAGAATAATAGAACAATAGAAAAATATAAATGCAAAATAAATCGCAGCAGGTTATTTAATTTTTATTATTTTTTTGCTATATATAAATATAATAATATTTATCATAATAATGTAAAGAATGGTTTGGATTTATGGGATAAAAGAAGTACTAAGGAGTACTATATCTAGACGCAATTCTCAATACGCAAATTACTCAACTATTCAAAAAGTATTTTTCTATGATTCATTTTATAATTAAATACTCGTAGTTTTTATAATTTTTTGATATGCATTTTAACTATTTATGTTATATATATATATATATATATATATATATATATATATATATATATATATATATATATATATATATATATATATATATATATAATTGCAATATTTCTCCAATCATAACTTATTTGGTTCACATAAGTCTTTAGTGATTAATTTCTTTATTTTTAATTTTAAAACAATTCAGTATATATCATGGTGTTGTAAATTATTGTTAGCAAGTTTACCTATTCAATTTATTTTGAATAAAAATCAAATATTTGATATATAACACAAATTTACGATTATTTATAATCATTCATGGTAAATGTTTATTATTTATATAAAATATATATATATCGATAGCGATTTTTAATTTTAGATAAAACGTTGAAAAGATAAATTGTTAGTTTTTATTTATTATTATTGACTGATAATAAGGAAATTTGAAACAAAACGAGTAATTACGGAAAACAATACTCTTGTTTTATCATTATACATGGGAAATAAAGGTAACAACACAATGCAACTAAAAAATATACATAATAAATTATGTACCTTAAATGTAAATACTTAAAGTATACATTTTATTTAAATAATACATGGGTAATATCAAACAAAAATATTTGTTAGTTTGATAATACAACTAAATTAATAAAATAATATTCATATTATACCGGATTTGATGTTATTGTATATGTAGTCAATTTTATATTATCCTTCGGCTGAAAGAGATAATTGTTAAATTTAAATGCATCAAAAATAGTAGACGATAATTTTTGAATAAACTCCATCATAAAAATAAATGGATATCGAATCAAAAAAATAACGTATGTACTCTTTATTAGAGATGATTACTGATTGATAAGTGACTTTGTCAATATTTATCACAAGTATAGTGATCACAAAATCTGCTTAATATTTTATACACATCAGTTAAACATTTCATGTAGTGCAATAAATGTATTATCATTTATGTCACATACTTTTTCAATTGTATTTTTCTTCACTTATATTTGTATTGATTCTCTTAAACTTTTTCTGAATTTTTCATTTCAATATTTATAATAAATATCTTATAGATTCTAGAAAGTAACTTGTTCGTCATATGTTTTGTTTGAACACGTCAATTACTTTTTTCTTACATTTTAAATAAATATAAGTAAGAAAGTATTATTGAAATTATTTCAAACTTCAAACGTATGAGCTCATAAAATAAAATATTAAAATGTGAGTGGCATGGCAATAGCCAAAAATAATAATCACGATAAAATATAAATGTTTATATACTCGTGTATATATATATATACTTTCAGATCTTTCAGTCACAGTTTTTAGTTCCTCAGTAAGTTTTCGCATATAAATTTAAAAACAAACATTAAACGGAAATGTAAAATAAATTAAGAGTTGCATTTATGAGATATGTTACGTTGATTATCAGTCTACTAATGTAAAAAACAACAAATGATACCTATGTTTTATTAAAAATGAACAAAATTATGGCCAAATGTAAACTCCTACACGAATAACCTTTTTACCTGAATCATCATTAAATGTAAACTCCTACACTAATTACCTTTTAACATTTTTAACTGAAAATCAAAGATATTGTGATCTCCTACATAGAATTTTTCCCTTTACAAAATTGGGTACTTAAATTCTCGATTTTGAAGTTGAAAAGCTCAAAAAGCTCAAAATTATCATAGCTTGAAAATAATAAATATAAATTAAACAAACAAATGCTTGAATAGAGCGTGTTTATACGCTGTATGATGATTCTCGAAGGTTAGGTTATATCGATATTATATACTATACTATACATTCATATCGGCACTTGCAGTACAAAATGTTTGAAATAGATCAGCGATATAGTATAGAATATCAAAAAATTTTATTTTAAACGTATGTGATTTTGACTATTGTTGTATTAACATTTTGACATTTAATGTCTTTTCTTTGACACATAGAATTGAAAAGCGTTACATATCATTCCTTAGCAACATCTTTTAGCAACCGTCTCCTAGCAACATTCTAATATTTATATATTTTTATAATATTTATAATATAATATATAAGATTATAATATAATATTATATATATATAGTTATAAAATAAAATAGGGATAAAAATAAAATGAGGGATAGATTTAAAATGAGAATAGGCACGTGGAATGTTGGAACGTTGACAGGCAGAAGTAGAGAATTAGCAGAAGTATTGAAGAGAAGGAAAGTTAATATTTGTTGTGTACAGGAAACTCAATGGAAAGGAGAGAAAACAAAAGAAATAGGGGAGGGCTATAAGGTAATATATTCAGGTAGGACTAGTACTAGGAATGGCGTTGGAGTAATATTGGATGATGAGATGAAAATTAAGGTAGTCGACGTAGGAAGGAAAAGTGATAGAATTATGACGGTAAAATTGGTATTTGAGGAGAAAGTATTAAACGTAGTAAGTGCGTATGCACCGCAAGTAGGATGTGAAGAAAGTGAAAAGGAAGAGTTTTGACGAGAGATGGATGAAGTGATGCAAGGAATACCAAGAAATGAGAATGCTGTGATTGGTGGTGATATAAATGTTCACGTAGGGAGTGAGAGGGTAGGGTATGAAAGAGTGCATGGAGGGTATGGTTTTGGCGAAAGGAATGAGGCTGGAGAAAAAGTTTTGGATTTTGCAGAATCGTATGAGCTTGTAATCAATACATATTTTAGGAAAAGAGAAGAGCATTATATAACATACAAGAGTGGAAGAAATAGGTCGCAGATTGATTATTTTATGTGTAGAAGAGACAATATGAAAAGAGTAAAGGATTGTAAAGTAATTCCTGGAGAGAGTGTAATAACACAACATAGATTGATGATATTGGAAGTATGGTGTAGTGGAAAAAAGATGAACAAAAGAAGGAAGACAGGGAAGGAGATCAGAATTAGGTGGTGGAAATTAATAGGAAACAAAAAGAAGGAGTTTTTAAAGAAATTAAAAGAAAAAGCTGAGTGGAATGTTGAGGGAGATATAAATGATGTTTGGAGAAGGATGGCCACTTGTGTTAAGAACTTAGCAAAAGAGGTTGTTGGTGAAACCAAAAGTAGTTTACCAGAAGACAAGAAAACGTGGTGGTGGGATGAGGAGATTCAGAGAGTAGTAGCGAGTAAGAAAAAGCAATTTAAGGTATGGCAGAAAAGTAGGAAGAGGGAAGATTGGATAGAGTATAAAAATTTATGTAAAATAGTAAAAAGTGCGGTAAGCAAAGTAAAGCTTAATAGGTATGATGAGTTATATGAGCGGCTAGGAACATAAGAAGGAGAAAAAGAAATTTATAGACTGGCGAAGGTAAGAGAAAAGTGATCCAAGGATTTCCAAGATGTCTGGTGTATAAAAAATGAGGATAAGAGAGTTTTAACAAATGATGAGGATGTGAAAAAAAGATGGAAAGAATATTTTGAGAAATTACTGAACGAGGAATATCCAAAAAAAGCTTTAGAGAGTATGTCATGGAATGAAGGATTGATTGGTCTAGTGGGCGAGGAGGAAGTGAGAGATACGGTGAAGGCGATGAAAAAGAAAAAAGCGGTAGGACCTGATGGAGTACCTGTAGAGGTGTGGAAAATGTTAGGAGATGTAAGCATTGGGTGGTTGAAAAATCTTTTTAATAAGGTACTGATAGAGGGAAAAATGCCAGAAGATTGGAGAAAGAGTTTTATTGTACTAATATTTAAAGGAAAAGGAAACATACAAGAATGTGAGAACTATAGAGGAATAAAGCTCATGAGTCATAGTATGAAGATCTGGGAAAAGATTATAGAGAAGAGGATAAGAAGTGAGACGTCGATATCAGAAAACCAGTTTGGTTTTATGCCAGGAAAATCGACAATGGAACCATTATTTTGTGTCAGGCAATTAGTAAAGAAGTACAGAGAAAAGAATAAAAAACTATGCATGGTGTTTATAGATTTAGAAAAGGCGTATGACAGGGTGCCAAGGGAAGTTTTAAGGTGGGCATTAATGAGAAAAAATGTCCCAAAAATGTATGTTAATTTGATCCAGGATATGTATGAAGGGTCGAGTACTAGTGTCAAGAGTCGGTGTGGAGTATCAGAAGGTTTCAGTATAGGAGTAGGTGTGCACCAGGGGTCAGCTCTAAGCCCCTACCTGTTCTCAGTGGTAATGGATGAGGTTTCAAAGGAGATACAGGGTGAGATACCATGGTGTATAATGTTTGCGGATGATATAGTTCTGATAGGAGAAAACCTAGAAGTTGTCAATAATAGGGTAAATGAGTGGAGGTTAGCCCTCGAAGAAAAGGGATTGAGAATTAGTAGAAATCAAACTGAGTATATTGAGTATGATTTTGGACAAAGAGACCAAGAAGTTGAAGGAATGAGGAGACAACTGACAATAGATGGTGATGTGATAGGTGAAGTTGAGAGCTTTAAATATTTAGGATCTTTTGTTCAAAAGGACGGGGGCTTTGACATTGATGTAAAACATAGGATTAAGTGCGAGTGGATGAAATGGAGAGAAGCATCGGGCGTGTTATGCAATAAGAGAATTCCAATTAGGCTGAAAGGTAAATTTTATAAAAGTGTAGTGAGACCAACTATGCTGTATGGTTCAGAGTGTTGGGCGGTTAACAGGAGAATAGAACAAAGTATGAGTGTCGCGGAAATGAGAATGCTTAGATGGTTTAGTGGAGTGACAAGAGAAGATAGAATAAGGAATGAATACGTGAGAGGTAGTGTTGGTGTAGCGCCAATTGTGGACAAGATGAGAGAAATTAGGCTGAGATGGTTTGGGCATGTGATGAGGCGAGAAGAAACGAATGCAGTAAAAGTGGTTATGAAGTTATAAAAACTTAAGTAGCTTTAAAACTTTTAGAACTAAACCACGATCAATTTACCGTCGACGGATCGTCCAAGGCGTGTTTATAACTATAGCAGCGCAAAGTTTCGAGAAAGTATTATGTATTCTACGCTTATTATTTGGTAAGTAATAAAGTTAGTTAATTTTTTCGGTGATATTATTCAATAATGGAAATTTTTCAAAACCATTTCGTACGTGATGTGGTACATCTAGGTAAAGTACCTATATCTAATACTTTGATAATATTATGTAAAAACAAATTTTTTGGAGAAATCTCTTGAAGTCAAGAACGTTGAGAGCGGTAGGTACACCAGTACATCTAGCAATTTAAATGCATCCGATAAGTATTTTTTGAATTTTTTTTTTTGTGTGTAAATATCGGGGAGTTAATAAAGGACAATTTCTAAATTGAATTTGACAGTAATCACTTTAAAGCAGTTAGAGGTTTTGTGTGGCGTTCGCTAGGATGATGTTTTAAACGAGTTGTGTGTAGACGGATATGGGTTTATAGCTCGGCGACAGTAAATTGTTTTGAATGACACTCACTCCCACCCGAATCAGATTTAGGGGACAACATGAACCTACAGATATTTACTTTCATCTCAATATTTTCTTGGATGCCTATGGTCAGTTATAAATCCTCTTTTTCTCACTGGAATTATGATTTTGGTATTGAAATATGAACTCAATGTATTTTTTTTTATGCAGGATAATTAGTTAAGTTTTTGAAGAAAATAAAACAATAATCAAATTAATCGGTCACCTAATGTACATAACGGGCAACTATTAATTTAATTTTGGACTAATTTTTTCGTTACTAATAAAGTCGGAAATCAAAATATACGATCCACCCGGTAAATTGGTTTTGATTTATCCCTTCTTTAAATATATACTCCAATACACGGACGCACGTATACAAAAATACACAAACACACACGCACACACACACACACACACCACTCGCTCGTTTGCTCGCTCATACGTACGTACGTTATGCACCCAGTATTTAACTATATTATTAACTAAAATATAATGTAACTACAGTATAACTATAGTATTAACTACATCTTTATATACAGAGTGGTCTATTTAAGTGAATATACAATTTTTCGTTTCAATTATGTGTATGATGACCTAAATAATTTATTTACTTTATTTATATGGTATATATACTATACGTTATACAATATACATAAATGTATTATGAAAGTCATCGAATAATCGAATTTGAGATAATAAATTGTCTTAATTAATAATACAGCTAATTGTTTTAGCGCTTGCATTAAGAAGTAAATAGAAGTTAATAATAACTTAATTTGTTTATGGTTTAATATTTAAGTGATTAATTAGTTTAAACAAAGAGTTGCACATTACAATAAAAAAAAAGAAAAAGAAAAATGAAATCAAATAACACTTATGGCATAATAATATTGTATAATAAAGAAATTTAAATGAGAATTGAAGAATCAAAAATTGTTGTTTTTATTATATTGCATTATGGCTATAAATTTAAGACTCATCTATTTTCGCATTCAACTACATATCTATGTCATAATATTTAACCAATAAAAACTATAACTAAACATAAAATAAAAATTTTACAAAACAATAAATTTCAAATTTTAACTAATATATTACCACAAAAAATATGAATGTAAAGGTTATTTTATTACTACATCATAGAATCGTCATAGTTATATTTGGTCTATAAATTGTAACGTTGGTAATATAATATTATTATAAAGGTATATATGTGAAATAACACAATTATACTTGGTAGTAAGTAGTAAGTAATAGTAAGTATATTTAAGTTATTATTGTTAAGTTTCGCATTTGAACGCAATATAATTAATAAAAAGCTGATAAGATAATGGTGGCGAAAATTCGTCTTTAATTTTTTCGGTATTCGGGCTGGATAATAGTTTTGAATGAATTTTAAAAGGAATTATAACTTATTTTTTTCGTAAAACGAATCTGAATTAAACTTCAATATTACAATATACAGTTTATATATTTTACCATAATCAGTATTTTGCTGTTATATTATTTTTTTTTTTGTGGACCTGTTTAAAATTGTCTTTATGGAAAGAGATTTATTTTTTAACTAAAAACAAAATAACATGTTGTTCTATCTCATTCTAAACATTGAAAACACCACATTTATATTTTTAATACAATGGAAATTTCCAATAAAATTCCGTTTGGTTTTTGCAGTAAAATATGTACTGTAACTGTACTCTAGTTATTTTTTTAATATTTTAAAGGCTTATTAATTTAATATTTGTTATGGTAAATGAATTTGGACAGACAAAATACTTGTTGTATGATACTCGTATATGACTTTTGTGACAGATTTGTGCTAATATTACAAGTAGTATTACGTAATATAATTATGAATACTATTGCAAAAAAACCAATTAGCAGTGGGATTTTTGCGACAATTCCAAAATTTCTTTGCAATAAGCCACGTTTCACACTAAATCAAATAGGTATTATGTACACCTAATATTATATCTTATTTTTTGCATACAATTTATGCGTGAGAAATTGTCGCGCTATTTTCAGCGAACGTTGGACGTGATGTCAAATAATATACGGGTACAAATTTGAATTCAACGATACCTTTTTTTTCATACAACGAGTCGATTGAGATATTAAGAATAAAATATAGTCGTAATGTAATTTGGTCACAAAATATGCAATGGATTATCAAATATCTGTGCAATTTAACTACTATTTACATTATCTAAATATAAAATATAAAATATAGTAAAATCACTATAGTTTATTATATTATATTTTTTTATAATTACAGGAATTTCAACAACAAATGAATACCTGTTTAAAGAAAATAATTATAACAAATTATTGGAGGATAATAGACATAATTTTAGTTAAAAATATTGTGGAGGAAAATGAAAACCAACCTTTTTTTTTTTTTTTTTGAGGAAAATGGACAGTGGAGAATGAAACGTTTCCGAAGAAAAATGGCTACGGCAGAAAAAACAGAATAAAATATGTGGAAAAATTATTAAACAACATTTGACTAATAATGACTTAAATAATCTTGAATCTAATACATTATGATCTATAAATAGGTAGTATGAGTATTTTTAAAAAAAACGATAAATAAAAAATTTAAAATTAAATGATATATAAACGAAATATTAATTTGCCATAACAAAGGCTTTATCGATATTGTCGATAGTAAATATCATTAAAGTAATTATAAACGTTCTAACATTTTAAACATCGACAATGAGTCGTTATTACGAGTTCTTATCTATTTATTTCGTTGATATTAATAGAAAACTATTAGATCGATTGATAATTAAATATTTACAAATTATAAAAGAGAAAATACTAAAAAAATATATCCGTAAGTAAAAAAATAAAATAAAAAAATATTCACGTATTATCTTAGATAATCCTTAATTATTATTATTAAAATTATTATTATTGTTATTATCGATGATTTCAAGTGTATGAAAAAAATTTTCTGGAATCACATTAAATCTGTTAGGTATTTGGTGAATTAATTTGAAAAATTAAAAATGTATACCTAACATATTGATTCATGCTTACAAAAAACTTATTACTATTAAAGTATAAATATTTTTTTTTTATTTATTTTTTTTTTTTAGGTAGGTAAATAAATTATTTTTAAATAACTTACCTCCTAAAGTATCATCATAAAATAATCATAATCACATTTAAAAACGATATAGACAAAATTCATTGATTCTAATGAAAATATAATAGGGACAATGCAATCTTATAATACCGTAATACTTCATACATACTTAAATAATATAAAGTTCCCAACAGTATTACAACTTTCAGAGTATTCAACATAATTTATATTAAGGTACGCACTAAATATAGCTTAAAAGCAACAAAAAAAATATTGTAATCAAAATGTCCAATATTAAAACTGAAAACTACTTATTTCATTAAAAGGAATACAGATGAAAATCGTTTGCTTGAACACATCCAATGTTTCTAGCGATAGCTTTTTTCAGTTTTTATACGCACCATGCGAAATAACTGGTTAGAAGAGGGGAGGAATCACTTCACCGTATAGTATCGTCTGTGTCTAATTTCCGATATAATGAGATGCTGTACAAAACTTTTGATGAATTTTCATCCATCCGTGTTACAGAAAAATAAATAGCTATCACCAAAACCAATAAATTCCTTGCGGTTTCTTCAATATAATATATAATATATATATATATAAAATTAAAATAAATCTACAAAGGAAATAAACGAGTTATAAGAGATGCCCGATAATTTTTATTTTATTCAATATTATAATAATATTCTTCAAACCATCACACATATCACGCATACTTAGGTAGTATATGCGCTAAGCTTTGTTTTCAAAATATTAGTATCCAATTAAAATATCTTCATACTGTTTACAACTCGACACTGAAACGAAAATGACCTGGGAAACAACACGTTATTGGAGTATAATATACTAGACCAACACGGGGCACGATATAATAATAATTATATATATATATGTGCAAGATTTATATAGGTACCTACCCTAAAACGAAAGATACATTGCATGATGCTAGTCATTACTAATAACAATTATCATTCGATATATTTACATGTGGTTACGCATTACTATACATAGTGATATGCACTCGAGTCACCAAAAAGTCGACAGGGGAACACAGTAACACCTACGCTGTGGTACATCTGCAGAGACATATTCAAGGAATTGTTTTTTTTTTTTTTTTTTATATCGTAAATACAACTTTCTGTATATGTTTATACACACAATTTACGATGTCGAGGCTTATCTTAAAAATCTATTGATTGCAAGCCTACGATTAAGATAGTTATGAATATCAACTATGTGAAGAAATGAAAAAAAAACTTAAATTAGTGTTATGCATTATATTGTTTGTTATTTTACGAATAAAATTAGTTCTAGCTTAAATAATAAGTTTAAAATATCTACTCGTTAATTTAAGAAACGTTTTTTGAATAACATGTTTAAGTAGAATTCGAGTGTCGATTTGAATTGATAATCATATTGTTAGTAACTAATAATATTATAAGTGAAGACATCTGAACAACACATTACTATAAATAATTAGATTTAAAATTCTCCTCTTTTCTATAATAACGATATCCCAATATGATATTAATTTTTTCTTCTATTACATTTTTATAGCTAATTTTTAAAAAATATTCACATCTTGCAGCATATTGGGACCAATACATTTCGTATTTACGTTTTTACGTACCGTATGTGGAAAATTATTATAAACGTTAAATACGAATGCTAGACCTGCATGAGTCGTGACTACAAGAGCCTATTTAGCCATCAAAACTGACCGATCATCTCGTCTTCAGCGGTTAGAAACTATTAATAAGTTATTCAATCCAATGATCTGCGGTAACAGTTTACAGGCAACGTGCTACTAAAACAGCTTTATGATAATTTTGTTATTATACTTTCGTGCCGCCGAAGCATATTGATGTCTGTATTTATTTTTATTTATCATAGTATTGTAAATAATTTCTGTATACGAAATCATTATTGTTCTTACACATATGCCCTTATTTATATACATGCCTGAAAGGCTGGACGTAATTATTGATATATATTTTTGTTTTTCTGTCTGTTCGTCATGTTCGTTATATTCTTTAATATAATACAGTTTGTACCATTTCATCGTTGTTTTATATTTATTTTTATTTGCACGTATCAAACAACGGTTGAAGTATTTATAAATTCCGACTGTGAAAATCTTTCTCATAGAATTTATACAATCATAGTCTTTTGAACTGAAATTTATTGAGAGTTTCAACTTTCTTTGACAATATAAAGAAATTTCTTGAATAATGGCGCCATGTCAACGAAACATGATTAAAGCCAGATATTTTATTTTTATTTTTTTTTACTCGATAATTTTTATTCGTGATGGTTCTAAAATCGGAATTGAGTATCTTTTATCTTATGGTTTTTATGATTTTTTTTTAATTACTTCTACTAACATTAAAATACAACCAGATAAATTGTGTAATATCGCCACGAAAGTATTTACAATAAGTGATTTTCTTCGTTATGTTACAACTAGTATAAATGGTCATAAATATTTCAATTGAAAGAGTTACGCGAACGCATAGTTTGTATATTAAATGTATTTTAGATTTTTGATTGTTGGTGATCTAAGTAGTTCGTTAAAATGTTTATCAAATTATAACGTATTATTACAAGCCAAACATTTTTTTTTTTTTTTTTTCATCACCAAGTTTGAAACATGTAACGAATACAAGGTGTCTCACGAGACTTTACAAGTTTAAAGTAATAGGAGTAACGAAAACTCTAATATCTCATTACTTTAAATTAGAAAATTCTCGTGGGACATTGCAAGCGACGTGTCTTCAAGATTTGACTCAACATATTTAGTTTGAAACATTATTTATTTATTATATGTATAGATGTTCAATAACTTTAGATAAATTAATACATACAATTATTAGTTAATTAATCGTATACTCGTAGTGAGCTAGTATACTAAAATATTATTTACCACCATTCAATTAGTATAATAATTTCAAAGTTTCTAAATAAAAAATATCAAGGTTTGGCAAGTAGAGGATTTTATTAAGTAAAGTTGATTTAAGAAAAAGTAAGTTTAGTTAAGGTAAAAGTTTACCAATATTTTTTTTAACTTTTTTAAATTAAAAATGAATGGAAAAAAAAACATTAACTATATTTAAATTAACTAAATTCAAAAAAAAATTATTTACACTTTCTTATCGGTGATAAAAATAGCATTTTTTTTCATATTATATAAATTTGGATATATTTTAAACTCCGGATTATTCCCAATTTAATAAAACGAAGAATTAAATATCTGGTCAACTCTTTCGTAATTCATAAAAGGGATAGCTAGAGTTTAAATAGCTTGTACTTATTTAACAATTAAAATATAAAGTAAAAATGTTGAACTGGAAAAGTGGTACTATATTATATTTATTCATTTCAATTGTTTCATCAACTATTATTATGCAAACTATTTTAATGCTACTATAATAATAATTTTTATCAGAAAAAAATTATACAGAGAATTGATTTTTATAATGATTAAACTTTTTTTTTTACTTTTATATAAAATTAACTTTAAGTTAATATGTTATATTACTACTTAATACTTTATATATAAAAAGTTACTTGTTGAATTTTAATTTAGTTACAAAATAATGTAACGAATAATTAACTCAGTTAATATTAACTCAATGTTTTACCTTCATTATAAATTTTAAATCATTAATGTCCAGTCTTGAAAATTATGTATATAAATATCATTCAGTATTGTTTATTTGTTAATGGTCATAATATACGAATGTTTTTTTTATTAAAATATAATGATTACACAATTATAATTAGGTCTAAGGATTCCTGAGGGTGAAACTATTGGCCAAAGATAGATTTTAGTTTATTTTTGGACCGAATAACTTTTGGGTTTGATCAATTGACCCTAATTTACAATTAACTAAATTATATTAGTATTACCATTGCAGTTTATAATATTCTTCAAGGCATATATAAATTTATCATTTATCTTCTTTTTTTTTTCATGGACCGTCAAAAATAGTCAAAATAAAAAAGTTGTTGTGCAATTGAATGTATATTTTATTGAACTGAAATACCTTATACGAAACATAATTTTTATTCGTGTATTGATAGTAATTTTTTTTCAATACAAAGTATATGTTAAACATTATAGTTCATTACATTACAGTATAACAAAATTTCCGAATATTTGTCAATTTAATATATACAATGTTATATTTTTACTATCATACCCTTATTTGATCAACAAAGCTTTTAAAATAATTTTGATATATTAATCAAAATTAAATAAACATTATATTATACTGTGAATATTTTTCATGAAAAATTTAAAATTTCATATAAACCTTAATATTGAAATAATTTGAAAGTGAAAAGAAATATAGATAAATATTTGATATGAAATAAATATAATATTTTAAATACTAAATATTCAAAGTAATTTTTTAAATATTTTTATATTATATTTATATATTACAAATAATACTCTGATTTCATTTCATGACAATATTTAAATACTTCTATGGTTTACATGATTTTAAATAGCTGAATATTTTGGATAAGAATTTTCAATGATTCAATTTTTTTTGTCATAGTCATTGAGTTTTATTGTAATAATTGTAAGGAAATTGTTCACTAATAATTATCATCATAAAAAAATATAAATCATAAGTTCAACTATTAATTGCAAAACACATTTATTAATTTATATTTACAATTTTATAAAGTGTTATGACTAAATAAAAAATACTCATTTGTTGTTTATATGTACAGTAGATGCCGCTTATAAGACTCACGGATATAAGGTTCAGCCGCTTATTAGACTCAAAATCATCTGGTTCGGACGTATCCAAATATGTTAAAAAAAAATCGGTTATAAGACTCAAATTTCATAAAATAAATAGTAGAAAATACATTTTTTTCGTTATAATTTAGAAATAAATCGGTATTGAAAAATTATATAATATTCGTGTTGGTTATTTCTAGCTTCTGTTGATACCTTATAACGTATAACAAATTTTATGGCAGATAAAAGATTTTATCACAACGATTATCGTTATTATAGTGAGGAATAAATACACTCCTGGCGATTATCTAGCAACTGCATAGTTATCGTAATTACGTGTACATAAATACACATACGCATATTTACATTGTACATATGTACATTTACATATGCAGTTAGCAGACGTGTTAAGGAAAGCTGTCAATCACCGTGGTACTAATTTCAATGTACAATATGAGTACGAGTAGTATATTTCCGGAATATTGGAACAAAATAAAAAAACAAACTAAAATTACAATTTTTTTTCAAAAATAATAAATATGTACATACATGCACACATAAAATGTACTAATTATACCTGTAAAAGCAAAATATGTATGCAATAAAATAAAATTAATAAACAATTACATTTTTTTTTCCACTTCGCCTATAAGACTCATTCGGTTATAAGACTCACTTTATGCTGATCCCAAAGTGAGTTTTATAAGCGGCATCTACTGTATTATATAATACAATTTTTTAATATTTGTCTTAATTATTGTAAGTTTAAAAATATAAATAATTCTTTGGATCTACAGAAAAAACTTAGAACCCTAACTTAAATTGGTACTTATTAGTCATAATTTATAAACGTTAAGACTATTTAGAAATCAATTAGTTATATATAACTGTGATTTGTTGCAAACGTCTAAAAACTTATTTATTAAAATTAGAAAACTTTATTTTAAAAAATATTTCATTTTTACCATAATATCCTGATATAATATGCTAATTTTATTCTGTCTTTTATGAAATAGATATGTTAATATTTATTTTTTATTGTAGTGCTAAGTCTTTTATAAAATAGCACTATTACTAATAGTCTATTAGTTCTGAATGTCTAGTTGTAACATATCCATGACGGTTTAAAAACAGTTTCCAATTGAAATGCTCATATATGATAAGCTTTTTTAGATAAATTCAACTGGTTGGAGTATGGATTATCCAAAAAATAAGTATAAAATTATATCTGAAAAATAGCTATATGAAAAATAGTAAAATCGATTAAATCGTGTATTAAATTATTTTAACTTCACTTGTTGTTAATTTAATCCCGTGTGTTGGTTAGTAAAACATTAATAGACTGTTGATTCATAATAACCCAACTAACATCAAACTGGTATTGCATTAACACCAATTGGACCTAAGCTGGAAAACGACGTGCAAATGTGTATAACATTGGCAACACTTGGTGTTGAATCTACTTCAGATTTCTAAGTGTGTGGCAATTATCTATGTATGGTTTTAGAATATGATTTTTTTTCTCTTTTCTATTTTTTTAAGAAACATATTATAGTCAAAGATGCGTAGTATAAGAACATTCTTATCACATACTTAATGTATTTCGAATTCTAAACTTACTTGTCGAGACATTGATCTTATATAGTATCGAGATTGCTAAACTAAATGGATATTAACGAATATATAAAGCAGTATACGTTTAAAATTTTAAAGGTTTAAAACAACGATAATTCTACAACAACTACAATAAATTATCCGATTATAATCAACTATAAAAAAATGATTTATCCAAAAAAGTTAAGCATGCATGTTTTTTTTTGTAAACTACTTCTTAAACCTAAAAATTATAGCCGTCCGTAACAATACTATAATTTAGGTTTGTGCATATTTAACTTAACTGTAGAGAAAATAATGAACGACAAAAGTAATATACGTAAAATTCGCTTTATTGTAATGTACGTATTATAGTATACCAGTATAATGAAAAACGATTCGTCTTGTCAACGACCTATGTACGCTTCTAAGCTATTCTCAAAATTTTCATCGAACATTTCTACTGTCTACCTCCTTTTTAGGAAGAACAATTTCTTTGTTCAAAAAACCAATTTACTTCTATTTTCTATTGTGTTTGCGAGCACGGGTGTTTCTGTTTATGTGTGTATATGTGTGTATATGTGTGTGTGTTTGTGTGTGTCAATAAGATGTAGCCCGATATAAATGATTAGATAAAACGATAGGACCTGAACAATTAATAAATGGCTATCACAGCATACTTTAACTACAATAAGTTACATTCCCTGCGGCAACTCATAGTTGATTTGAAACGGATTTTATAGAAAAATAATGATTTCCATGAATATTGATTGTTATTTACCACCCAGAAATTATTCAATTTTTATGAAGATAAGATAACGCGTTGTATGATATTCCGTATCATTACTTATTGTTACAAAGTAGTTAATGTTTTTATTTTATTTTTATTTTATATACCACTTTTGTTATTACATTGGTTTTTATTCTAACCAATTAAAAAAAAAAAAACTAGATTTAAATTTATTTAAAATCGATTTTATATAAAACCAATCATTCGTGAAATTAACTATCAAAAACAGTGATAGGTATTTTAAACAAAATATCAAATTAATTTGAATGATGGATGGCAGGATTAGGTAGGAAATATATGCATATATACATATACATGAATTTGGTTTTAAAGGAACAACATGCGATGAATGAATTCATCGCAAAGAAATATTGAACTAATTAATGAATGAATAAATAAATATAAGAACAATTAATAATAATAACCACCTCCTATAATTAGGAAAATTTAGTACATAGGTAGGTAGATACTAACTTATTTGTCATTTAAATTGAATTCATTGGTATAATTTATTAAATCCGAAAAACATGTTTTTATTAACATTAAGTTGTTACATTTATTTCATGGTTAGTCGTATAAATATTTATAACTTAGTATTGGTAGTCAATGCTCTATAAATATACTTGAAATTATAATAATCTAGAATCATGTAGGTCTGTCTTCTTTTTTTTTCAAAGCTCTCACAAAATATTTAGTTTTTATATAAATTAAACTATTTCACTGTTTTCGTTTAATGCGATTAATTATTTACACATAGCATTATAATTTGAATGTATTTCATGTTTGAAATCGTACGTCACATCCACCTATACATGATTTTTATCACAGAAATTATCAACATGACCCAACGAAAAATTAAATAGGTGGACGAGGTATGGTGTTTTATTATTCATGTCTAACATATACTCGTAAATCTCTCGCACGTAATTCATGGTTATATTATTATAATATATATAATAATAGTAACAAGTTATATATTATATCAATGGAAATACATAAAATAAAACGACACGATATGTAACAATATTTTAACCGCATACATAAATAAATCTTTTTCACGTTATTACGGGGAAACAATTTATATATATATATATTATAAATTTATATATATATATATATATATATATATATATATATATATATACATATACATAACGTGCTTTTTGGAAAACTGGAACACATCAACTGATAACAGAAAATCAAAATCTATAGAACGATTTCGTTCTGAATAGTTG
Organism: Sipha maydis; assembly: GCA_034509805.1. Classification (NCBI taxonomy): domain Eukaryota; kingdom Metazoa; phylum Arthropoda; class Insecta; order Hemiptera; family Aphididae; genus Sipha; species Sipha maydis. The sequence continues at coordinate 274,503 of JASXSY010002140.1, forward strand.
AAAAAACACTGTATTAATGTAATCGTTCAAATAAGTATCATGATATTAAGTAATTCATTTTCCATTAAATATGACATAACTCTCAGTAATAGCAGTATGAATTATGCATGGCCTCCAGTCGCCAATTTTTTTTGCATACAAAGATCAAATCGAATAATAATATAGACTTGAATTACAACTCAATACGAGACATTATTTCCTTCTCTTTGATAAT